>CABHPQ010172670.1:0-48722 GCA_902168405.1 Peromyscus aztecus | reverse complement strand
ATAAATTAGTTTTAGTCTGTGTTTGTTTTAGTTAGGGTTTCAATTCCTGTGTATGTAGTGGGGTGGAGAGGGAAACACTTTGACCAAAGGCAACCTGGGAGGAAAGAATTTTTTTCATCCTACAGTTTGTAATCCATTGTCCAGAAGTCAGGGTAGAAACTCAAGAAGGAATCTGGAGGCAGGAACAAAACAGACCATGGAGGAAGCATGGCTCACTCACTTGCACCCTGGAGCTTGCTCAGCCTGCTTTCTCAGAGCACTCAGGACCACCAGCCCAGGAGTAGCACCACCCACATTGGGCTGAGCTTTCTCACATCAATCACCAATCAAGGAAATACACCACAGGGTTGCCCACAGACCAATCTGGTGGGACATTTCTGAATTTGGGTTCCCTCTTCCAAAATTACTCTAGAGTGTTTCAAGTTGACATTAAAAACTTGCCTGCACCAAGGTAATTCCTATTTCTCTTCATATTTTTGCAGTAAAATTATAATGAGTTTACATGTTTGTTCATGTATACAGTTTGTGTATATTATATACATATACATAATGAAACCATTGCCCAAACTAAATGAAAGACACCCTGAAGTTTAGTGGCCCGGGAGTTCAGCTCCCAGGACTGCTAACCATGGTTACTCAGAGAGAGACTCCTCAAGAGCAGGATAGAAAGATTTCTTATCTATAATAATTCACATATGATCTGAGGGTCATTATCTTTTATTCTTCTTCATAACTTAAGCTTGATCCTTCACTCAGTACACACACATTCTAACACACTCACTGCTCTACACTCTTCATAGCTCTTTTACACATACCTCCTTTAACAGCCATACCTCTTCTCTCCACACATCTCTCTTTATCCATATTTCTCCCCTACATACATATATCTCTATTTTATATACGAAATTCTCCTCACACACTTTCCTCTAACTCTCACACACATTTCTCTATAATGTACACTCAGCTACATCTCTCTCTCAGCACATACCCCCCCATACACACTCACAACTAGCTCTTTACATACCTCATTTTCTCTTTAAAAAATTCTCTCTGAAAATCTCTCTTGCGCTCTCTCCTATCTAGCTACTCATGTTTTCTCCTCAGCTCCCTCTGCACACACCCCCCACACACAATCACACACTCTCTCACAGACATCTCTGGACAAATATATGTTACATTTTCAGTGTCTGATCTATTCTCTTAACACATGGTAAGTCACACAGTTTTTCTCAGGCTAGGAATGTCACATTGACTTGGCCAAGCATGTAGCCTGAGTGGTTAGCGTTCCCAGACAGAGAATGACATTGAAATTCAGGTCTTAATAACAGTTAGTTGGCTGAATCTTAAGTGGTTGGGGTATGTGCAGAAAGATAATTGCTGCAGAGGGTTACATCTACCAAAGTTGCTTCGATTCTGACCTTGATTCAGTAAAAAACACCTGGAACTTATGTGTATTCTCTGCAGGGACAGCTAGTCTGTTCTGAATTTGTTTTGAAGTCTAGAAGGAGCTGTCTTTGTGACTGAGAATACTGTTACTTTCCTCTGTCAGTTATGAAAAATATTCTAGGATTATCTCTAACAATCAGAATTATGCAGCATAAACAGAAATCATCTTTCTGACCATCCACAGCTATATGTGTGCCCAAAGATGTAAAACACACTACCAATGGGCTGTGGAAAGAAAGCCACAACTGTTCTTTTTGGGAAGGTAAGTGGTGGCACATGAGACTGGCCAGTGACCCCACGGACTTTGCCTAGTGGGGCTCCCCATCAGAGAGTTATTTGTATGGTGGGTCAACCTGTTAAATGCTAGTTGTTAATTGTTGTATACTCCCACAATCCTTGGCACTGAACATATTTATAAAAAACAAATACTTGTTGAAATTAGCAAAGAAAGAAATCAAGTTTCTAAGTACAAAAAGAGAAGTTAATGGATGCTTGTCAAATTATTAGGATTAAAATAAGATTTCTTTTCACTTTGAATGTTTATAATTTTTTTGTTCAAGATGTCCTAAGTGGGGGTTAAATACCCCAGGTCTCAATGAAAATTACTGTTTCTATTCCTTTCTTCATTCCTCTTTCTTTTACCAATAATTGCTTTAAAATTTATTTATCAATATGTGTGTGTATGTGCATGCATGCATGCAGGCATGTGCACCTATGTGTGCATGAGGGTAGGCCACAAGTGTGTCAAGGATCCTACTCTATTGCTGTCTACCTATTCATTGGAGGCAGGGTCTCCCTGAACCTGGGACTCCAGTTTTCTCAGCTAGGCTGGAAGCCAACCAAGAGCCCTAGTGATCCTCTTCTTTCCCTCCTCTTCCTGCTTGGATCTGGTGTTACGATAATACATGGAGCACCCAGCTTGTTATGTGGGTACTGAATCTGCTTTCTCAATAGCTGAGCCACCTCCCTCCTTCTCCTCAGTAGTTACTCTTTGACGCCTCGCACTTCAAAATGATTCTTTTGCAAATTGCATTTACTTAATTATTTTAAACTATTGAGTAATGTGATTTAATTTAGAATATTTATAAATTAATTTTCTGTCACTCAATGATACTACCTTTTTTCTTCCAAGCTTATTTTGTCTGTCACTCAATTATTCTACATTTTTTTTCACTTTCAATTTTCTTGTCTGTGTATTCTATGTAATACATTCTGATAAATTCCATATGTTAAAGAAAGAGGTATAGTAAGGGAACTGTAGTACTGATGCTGAGATCAGCAGTTGCAGAAATGAAGTCTGTGGAAGGAAGGCTATGCTAGGGGTTCCTGAAGGGCTGGAGGTCAGGAGGTCCATGCTACACCCCAGGTTCCAAATTGAGTTTATTAATCGAAGCTATACAAATTTTCCTCAATTCCTACATAAGAATACAAATTCACACATTGCATTTATTGAAATATATGCATACAACGAGAGTTATAGTCATGGTAACTCTTGATCTCAGTCTTCTGAAATGACGATAGGCTCAGAAGCCTGTGTATCGGAGTAGGGTCATACATCTAAGACCCCTGCTCCCTGGTACCTTCTCTTCAGCTAAGACACCCAATTAAACCTCCTGTTGTGCTCACCTGGCAGAGGAATGTGAGCCACTGCTGTCCTCACTTATGTGGTGATGTTCTGATCATTGACACTCTGCTTTCCTGTCCATTCCTTTACCTTCCCTTCCCCAATCTCTCCTTCTGTAGCTATTTGAGCATGTTGCTGTTATCCTCCTTTCTCTTTTGTCTTTGTCAGAGAGAACAAGGAGCAGCAGCAGACAGCTGGGCCTCAGTCATGTCGGAGCCCTTGAATCATGCTTACAGGCTTTAAATATTGAATCGAGTCTTAATCTGGCAAAAAAGTTTTCTTCCTTTTAATCTGATATGGGATCTTCCCACGTTTTTCAAGTTAGTGTCAAATTCACTAGGTCAAAGATATCACTGTTTTCATCTCCAAAGTAGTTAGGACTATAGGCATGCACTACTGGGCTAGGCAACTTTGGGTCCCAGATGTGTATGTCAGTGTGTAGGCTTCTCAAAGCCCAGGAAGCCATGACATCTTAGTGTCTACTTTATAAAATTGGTGGAGTACTTCTTTTGCAAACCAAAAGGCTATGAGAATTGTGATTAATTTTCTTCTAGATATTATACCAAATATTGTTTACACTGTAATAATTTTCTTTAGTTGTAGTTATTGGTGCTTACCAGGGATTATGCTTCAATTTGCACCTGCTACATGTTGTTCAGGAGTGTCAGTATGAAAAGAAAGAAGAGAAACACTGCTCCATATTTTGGTCAATGAATGTAGTGAAGCCAAATCCTATTGGTATTATATAGCAGAACGGGTCACCCAGTAATTGGATGACTTAAGGGCTCTGCCAAAAACATATGATGTGATCTCTCTTATCTAAATCTATGAATGATGTCATCTGTGATTATCATAAACTAAAAATATAAAAGCTCTCATGGTGGATCTTTCTTGTGGTTAGTGATGACTCTTCTATTTTACATCTGTTGAATGTTTGTAATGTACTACATGATGCCCACCCCGCTCTGCAACTCAGATCAAAGTGGTTGATTAAAACCTTGTCAATGCAGCTATGCACATTTGTGTAGGCTTTCTCTGAAGCTCAGAGTAATGGTTTAAATCGACAGAATCACCCTCATAACATTTATTCATGCATAATTATAGTTGCTACAAAAAAATACTGAAAATAAAAGAATCTCCCTAAGCAATTCCACCCCCTCGGCCAGGCAGATGAGTCAATTCCAGATGCTGAGTCCATGTGGTTATAGAATGTGGCTTTTGTATCACTATCAGTACCTTTAGAAGTTAATGGTTGCAGTATGCAGCTTAACCTGTACCATTATTCTCTTCTGTAAGACAAAGAAAGATAAAAAGTATGGTAATAAATTCAGAAAATCCCCACAGAAATCTAAAATGCATCATTGCAGTTTTTCTCCCTCTGAAATGATAATGGCTTTAATGGGCCATGATCATCCAAGGTGAATCAAGTGAGACACTACCTGCCAATGAGGGCTCAGGGATTAGTTAATACAAGGCATATGTCATTGAAGCAATATATCCTAACATTCCTTTTGTGATGGCATCTGTCTGGTGTATAAATGTTTACTTAGGGAATCCAATGTATATTTACTCCATCAGCAGCAGCTGATTCTATGCTTCTGTGAAAATAACACTGCTAGTGGTTGTGACCCAGTGTGTCAGGTCTGGAAACACTGGGGTGTAATTCAAAACAAGGCACAGACTCAAAGTGGGCAAAGAAGCAGAGGGCTATGGATGCTTGACACAGCTGTAGAAAGGGTAAGCACAGGGACAATGGCCATGCACAATGGTTAACAAAGTTACACTGGAATATACTGGTAAAACAGTTACTATCACACTAGGAACCTTTATCAGTGACGGCTCAGGATGGCAGTTAAGGGGAGTCAGCAGGGTTATATTTGACTATTCCCCAAACTATTCCTAGAATAGAATGATAATGAATTTTTGCTACTCTGTAAAAAATAAATGTAATGAGATTCTGTCCCCAATGGCATTGTAATTTAAAATTTATGGAAATCTTATCCAGAAAATACAAAACAGAAACAAAACCATGCTAATATCAGTGGTAGAGCTTGCATTTAACCATGCTGATATCGGTAACAGCTGCATTTTGAGACTTATGTGCTAAGCACTGTATCAAGTACTTAAACTTGCCATCCTTTAGCCACATGAACATACCAGTAGTGTAAGTACTATGACCTGTAAATGGAGACTTTTCTCTGTCCTGCCCCGTCCTGCAGCCGTTTCTAAGTAATCACTCAGAGGCTTATATTAATTATAAAAGTTTGGCTGATGTCTCAGGCTTATTGCTTGCTAGCTCTTACATTTAAATCAACCCATTTCTATTAATCTGCATATCACCATGTGGCCCATGGCTTACTGGTTCTTTCACATCTTGCTTCTTAGGAGGCTCCCAGTGTCTGCCCAACACCACCCTTCTTCATCTCCTTTAGTTTGATAGTACCACCTAACCTTATTCTGCCTCACCAAACAGCTTTATTATCAACCAATGAGAGCAACACATAGTCACAGCATACAGAAAGACATTCCCCCAGCAAGGACCCACTCACAGGGGGAGGTGAGCTGTGAGAGGTAAAGTAACTTGCATGGGTAAATGTGCTAGAGTGAGAATTTGAACATAGCTCTTCCCAATTTCAAAGCTTGTAATCTTTGTACCTTGTAATCTTTCTCTGACTGGATAAAGAAGTTAAATATTTGGGAAGAAAATCACTACCTATATTTGAAATGGAATGTAGATTCTGGCTAAGAGCTAAGACTTAGAGTGATGCAAGGGACACACTCCTTTTCCAAATTCCTCCCCTAAGCACTAGGAGCTCAAGGCAGGGCATTTCAGGAACAAACCCTTCCTGCTTCTCCAAGTGGGGCAGCCCACCAGAGGGATTCTGTGTTTATTTCAGACTTTATCTCTTAGGAATTAATTAATTTGATTCTAACTTAACAACAAAGCATTGTCCTGCACTCACTCTAATGTACTTAGGGCTTTTTACTGCAAAGGAAAGGAAGGACTTAGCTTTAGGCAAACATGATTGTATTGCTTGAAGAACATCATTTAGCCATGCTAGATTCACTCATTTCTTCTATGACATGGTATTAAGGGCATTCTCAGGGTTCCAGTGGTGACTTCCCA
Source organism: Peromyscus aztecus (assembly GCA_902168405.1). Classification (NCBI taxonomy): domain Eukaryota; kingdom Metazoa; phylum Chordata; class Mammalia; order Rodentia; family Cricetidae; genus Peromyscus; species Peromyscus aztecus. Next base: position 42,525 of record CABHPQ010172670.1, on the reverse strand, counting down.
GTCACTGCTACCTACACACAGTCCCTGTGGGTTATTCTTACTAGAGCCAGCCTCACATGCTCAACACAAATGTCTAGGAAGGAAACCTTCTCTTCTGGTAGAAGAAAAAGTTTTTTCTAACCTTGAAAAACTAAGGTCTTTGGTCCCTTTTGGAACATGTGTCATAAAACAGTGGTGATAAACAGACATTGAAAGATACCTAGTGTTGTCCTGTATATACAGTGACACCAAAGAATTTTAGTCTGTCTAAGAGTTTGGCAAAATCCTGCACATACAGATTGCTATTCTAATACTCATAAAACTGACTCTCATGCCATGGTCAGCTGAACCTTTCCACTTTACAAATAGAATAAGTCACTCCTGAGCCCTTTGAAGTAAACAATATCTCCTTCTTGTGTGTTTCAAGCTGAGCTTTTTTCTAGTTGGCAGGAACAATTCTACTTTTGAAATATTTCACTAAAAGTTTTTCTCATTGCTCTCTCCCTCTCTCGTCTATCAGGAAATACCTTTGAAGTACTCAAAACTTGTTCCTTTATTAGAAACATTATTTTTTAAGTAAGCAATGGGGTTATTTGAGAAGTGATAAAATTTAAAGCCTAGTCTTCCAACAGCAAAGATTATTGTCAGAGTTCTAGATTCCAGCCTTGTTGTTATTGTAGTTCAAACTTGGAATCACAGAGTTTTCTCCTTCAGCTATTTAGTATGATTTTTGTTTTCTTTTACTTAGATATAGTTAAAAGGAGCAGATAGCTTCAACTTACCGTCATTGCTCTCCTATTCAGAAATTATGGATTTTAGGCTAGCAGTGTTAGGCCAGTTCTTCTCTCTCTCTCTTCTCTCTTCTCTCTTCTCTCTTCTCTCTTCTCTCTTCTCTCTCTCTCTCTCTCTCTCTCTCTCTCTCTCTCTCTCTCTCTCTCTCTCTCCACAAATACCACAGATATGTGCACACTGTATTACAGTACTCCAAAAGGCATAACTTAGTTTCCAAACCAAAAACAAATAGCTAAAATTGTCTATTTTTAAAAATTTATTTATTATGTATACAGTGTTCTGCCTGCCTGTATTCCTGCAGGCCAGAAGAGGACACCAGATTTCATTACAGATGGTTGTGAGCCACCATGTGGTTGCTGGGAATCAAATTCCTACTGTACATGATTTAATCTTCTGAGGTCTCCATTCTTCAGCTGAAAAATGAAGTCCTTTATGATAATAAATGAGAACATACAGTAAATAAACCCTTAAAATATCCACTATTTTCTGAGTGAAAATACCCAGGCAGAAATATTACATGGAAAGTTTCTGGTTTCTTAAAATTTCTAATTATAAATAGAAAAAAATATTTAAGCATAGTTTACAATTATATATATACTCATTATAAAGTAGAAATAGGTTCATCATGAGATTGAGAACTTATAAATCAAAGGACTCTCTTTTGAGTATTTCAAATATTTCAAATATATTCAAATATTTCAAATACAGTTCTTAAAAAGAAGCAATGGAATAGGCCCAAAATCTCAGAGAATGAAACCTAAAGAAAGATTAGCTTTTATTTCTTTGCACACGTTAGTATTAACTTGATATTTCAGAATCTATACTTCTAGATAGTGTATAATTCTCTGTCTGTAAGTGGGGATGTGAAAGGAGTAATCAGGCTTATTTGGCAAAATATATCTGATCACTGATGTTAAAAGTGCTTAAGTTCTTATGACCAAATAAAATGCACTTCCTTAAATAAAAACAACAACAACAACAAAATACCAAAAGCCCCTCTTTAAAAGAAATTTTATTTTGCTATTATAGAAAATTTGATTAAATTCTTATTTAACACTTCTGAAATACCCATTCAAATAATGACCATATCATAATAAAAGTCACTTTTGTTTCTTACCAATTTTATTTTTGAAAGATTGTATAGCATGTATATCTTATGCATTCTAAAGGTAGAAACAAAATGCAAGAAATTTAATCTATAGCTTAAATTGTCTCCTCCAACCTAACTCCTCTTACCATTTGCAATAACAAAATTACAGAATTGAGGCAGATTTCATGGTACTCGATGAACAGAAAGATGAGTAAATACAGGACACATACATATTACATACATGTCATATATATATATATATATATATATATATATATATATATATGGAAATATTCCAGTCATTTGAATCATATAGATATAACAGGCTATATGACTTGTTATTCATAAAACCAAATTCTAATGGATTATGCAGATGGTGGTATCACATGCCTCCAGCAGTCAGGTGGAATGTGTGGCATATTCCCTAACAAATTCACAAAGATTTTTTTCCCTGATGTCATCAGAGCAGAGGCCAGTATTTATTTGGGGAATAGTTTATTGACAAAATCAAGGGAAGTAAGGACATGTAGGCTTTGATTCTGCATATATAGTGTTCTTTTAGATAGGTTTGGCTGTATGGTGAATATTTCACCCCAAGCAGTACGAGCATTAGAACTGACACTCCAAATGGTCGCTGTTGCTCTCTGAATGGTCACTGTTGCTCTGTCAAATTCTAATTAAAGCAGGTTTGCAAGCTGTTCCAGTGGTTGTAAGGCCTCTCAGGGACACAGTGTGTTCAACAGAGTTTTGATTCTGTGGCAATGTTAGACTTAAGCCATGCGAAGGCACGTTCCATGCTAGTTGCAAAGCACACACTTTGATTTCTCCTTTTTCAGAGAAACAATAGATAATTTTGTATGTTATTCTAGGTATAATAATTGTCTCCCTGAAACTTACTTTTCTTTTCTCTATAGGTGTTGCTCCTTCTGTATTTACAGTACTTATATCTATTTCTGTAGACATCAGATGATGAACAAATATTAGAGAGGGGCCGATTTACAATGTCATTAGTTCAACTGATGGAACAGTGATGGATAGCTTGCTGGTTCTCTGTGTGAGGAGCCGAGGAGCCTTAGCTTTCATGATAAATTGCAACTGCATATTGGCTATGATGGATTCTGCAGAATTTGCTATTAGAGGTTTCTTTTTATTAGTTATTTTCTTAATCATAAAATCTATGATAGAAGTAAATTTTCTCAGTAAGTTTTATTTCCTTCTTTCCCTTTTCCTTGTAAACGCAGCCTGTGGAGAGAAGTTGCAGAAGTAATCACACAACAAGAAGGACACTCACTCTGGAATAAGGAGCTTGTTCTGGGTGCTTCCTACTGTGTGCTTGCATCTTGAAGTCCCACATCGCAAGGCACTTCTCAGGTTCCCAGCTTCTCAAGGCCGCTTCTGACTACCCCTCACTCCTTCACATCAGCTCTCTTCCTTCTTCTATTTTTGGATGTCTAAGCTGTGCCCTGGGAACATGTTCCTGCATCTAGCTTGTAGCAAGCACGAGGACAAATGCTATGAGCATCAAATTCTGGACAGGGTCTCCCCTTTCACTTTGGGACACTGCTTTTCTCAAGGAATAAAACTCCTTTCCACTTGTTCTGTGATATTTGGTCAGCTTATATGTACTTCTAAACATACTCTACATGTTTCTTTTGAGTGTCTATCTTCCTTATAATTCGTGACAGTTTTATTGTAGGACAAGTAAGAATGTACTCTGATGTGAGCAGTGGGAAAACAAAATCTGGTGACTCTTTGTTGCACTTAGAGCTGTTTGTGACTTATTTGGGGGTTTGCACTCACTAAGTCGCCCAGGCCTGCCTACAGCTTGTAGTGATTATCTTGCTTCAGTCTCCTAAATGTCTGCACTATAGGCATGAGCCACCACCTCTGGCAACAAAAAGAGAATTTAAAACAAGGCTGAAAAAGAGCGATTGGAATAATTTTCCCTCTACTATTAGTGGTTTTTCACTCTAACATCTGACTTTTTGAACCTTAGATATACTTTAAAAGATCAACTCCTATTAGCCAATGAAAAGAAGTAAAATATAATTCACAGGGGTTAACTGTTAACAACACATTTGCAATCCAGTCCCAATTAGAAAACTGAAAAAGCTTCATTTTTAATTCCATTTACTTTAATAACCATGCACCAGTTAAAAATCCCATGTCACCTATGAAGATCAAAGTCACCCCTTTAATGTAGCCCATCATAAATTTGCATATTCAACTAGTAGTAATAATTACTCATTTTATACACATTGGAAAATAAAATATATCTTCTGGGAATTTAGAAAATGTTTTTCTTTTTAAATTTATGGCGCGCGCGTGCGCGCGCGTGTGTGTGTGTGTGTGTGTGTGTGTGTGTGTGTGTGTATGTGTGTGTGTGTGTGTGTGTATCTGTGTGTCTGTGTCTGTGTGTGTAGTATGTATGTGAGTGTATATTCTGTGTGTGGATGAGCCTGTGGAGACCAGATTAGGTGCCTAATTCAATTGCTTCTCTGCCTTATTTTTTAATACATTTTTATTAAGAAAAATATTTTCTTCATTTTACATACCAATCAAAGATCCCCCTCTTCCCTCCTCCCGCCCCTCCAGCCTCCCCCTACCAACCCACACCCCATTCTCTCCTATGAGAAGGTAAGCCTCCCATGGGAAGGTGCATTTTGTAGAGGCAGGTCCAAGTCCCTCTCCCTTCTTCAAGACTGTGCGAGGTGTCCCATCATAGGTAGTGCCTCGCCTTATTTTTAAGGCATGGTTTCTCACTGAATCTCTGAACATGGGGCTCACTGACTGGCTAGTCTCTGAACCTGGTTCAGTGATTGACTAGACTAGTTGGACAGCAAGCTCTGGTGACCCAAATTTTTCAGCCCCTCCCAGCTCTGGGGTTACAGACGCATATTTGGCTTTCATGGATCTGAAATCAGGTTTTATGCTTGTGAAACAAACATGTGACAGGTAGTTTACCCACTGAGATATCTTCCTAGCCATAGAAGTTTTATACTAATCATATTCTTCTCCTTATTTATGAAGCATATAATGTGTGTATGCATAATTAAACATTATATTATTCTGCATTCCTGTTCTTAGCAGTGTGACAGAGCAAAGGTTCCTCCATCTTGTCTCAGATGGAGCCATCTTTGGTTTAGCCTAACACACACACACACACACACATACACACGCACCTTGCCTTTTCTACACCCCCCATAAAAAATCCCATGGGAAAGTATCCAGCCCACTTCTAGAAATTCCAGGTTGAAACACCCCAGCTAACTGCATGTTTTTGGTTTTTGGCTTCTGTTAAACAGATTGTGCGTTTTGAAAATATTTTAAGCTTAAGCAAGAATTTTGTCTCTCTTTAGATCATGTACAGTCTAATAATATACAACAAACTTTAACTGAAAGCTGAATTCAAAGTAAGGAAAACAATGAAATATCTAATAATAATGGCATTAATTCTTTGAGAAAATATTATGTATCTATCCAAAGAACATGAAAACCTATAAGGCCAAAGCTAATGGCGGAGAAGAGAAATAACCAGCACATTCTAGAGTGAGAGTCTACAAAACCAATCTCTGCCAATAATTGAGAGATCAAGAAGGCAGAAAATCAGTAAGGATACTGTTGGCCTGAATAACACCATCAATCAATTTGATCTAATTGACATTTTTAGAATATTCCATCCAAGTAAGACCGGAAGAAACAGTGTTTTCAAGCTCACACAGAACATTCACATGAGTGACAGCAATGTGGCCCCCAAACACCTGTTAGTAAACAAGAAGACTAGTACAAAGCATAGTCTCTGACCATAGTAAGATTAAATTGAGTAATAGTAACAACAAACAGGTATAAATTGCCCAAATATTTGTAGATTAAACAGCATACTGCAAAATAACACACATGTCCAAATTGGAAGTCTCTGAAGACACATTTAAAATATTTTGCACAAAATGAAAATAGAAATACAATTTATCAAAATTTATGGTATGCAGTGCCAGTAACACTTAAAGGGGAACTGACAGTAATAAATGCATGTACCTGAAGAGAAATCTAAGGGGATTCTACAACCTTCACGTTAGGACTATACTGACCTTCTATTAACAAGAAAATAATCAAAGTTATAGCAGGTACAAAGAAAATTGAAAATAAAAAACAATACTTTAAAAATAAATCCAAAAGCATTTAATTGTGTGTGTATGTGTATGTGCGCATGTGTGTGTGTGTGTGTGTGTGTGTGTGTGTGTGTGCTCGCGCATGCGCGCATGTGTGCATGGCCTGGCAGGCATGTGGAGATCACAGCTTTGAGGACTTGGTTCTCTCCTTCCACCATCAAACTCAGGCTGCCAGGGTGCAAGGGAAGTACCTTTATCCAATGAACCATCTTCCCAGCACACAAATGCATTTTTTGATGATTTAAATAGATAAATTTCTGACAAAATTAATTAAGAAAGACACAAACTACAAATGTCAGATATGAAAGAAATGCCATCAGTGCTGATTGTAGGAACATAAATAGATAATAAACTAGACTTGGTGAGCCCCTGCAATCCTAGTGATCAGGAATATGAGGCAGAGGATTGATCCCAAGTTCAAAGGCATCCTAACCTATACAGTGATACCTTACCTCAATAATAATAATAAACTAGAATGATAATAAAAGAATAATATAAACAACACCGTGATATTTGATAACTTACATGATATGTAGCAATTTCTTGGAAGAAATGTGAACTATGAAAACTCAGAAGAAAAACTTAAATCCATGTCTATTAAGAAATTAGTCAACAATAATAACTATCAAAGAATGAAAATCCAAGATCTCACATAGTACTTCATCTGACACTAGCCTAGCATCATTCTGGTAGCCAAATCAAGAAGACATTATCTGAGAACTATGGACCAACATATGGTGATCTATGGATCACCAGCAGATCTACCTACAAGCAACAGATACTAGGAAACCAAACTCAACAATGCGCTGTTATAAACCAAGGCAAGTCAGATTTGTTCCTGTTAATCAATTCGGGTTCAGTTAGAAAAAGAATGCACTCTAGCACGTCAGGCTATCGAAAAGACAAATGATTACTTCAGTTATGGTAGGAAGTGAACTGACTAGACTTTAATATCCATGACTCGGCATAAAACCCTTGAAAAATCATATACCTCTTTTAGTGAGAGAAGAGATGCTTACCCTCTGAGATGAACCACAAGGGAAAAATAGCCCCTTTCTCTATCTTGTTTAATGCCATCTAAGACATTACTTGGAGGTGTCTGGACTTACACCCACGAGATGCATTTTCGCTTAAGTGCTCAAGTCAACAAAATATCTCCAAGCTTGGCTGCCTAGGCATAAATGTGAGCACTGTTGGTTCTGTGCTGTAGGCAAGCCAGGAAATCTCTTCACTTGTAAAACATGATAAGGAAATTTAGAAGACAGGAATAAATGAGTTGAATCAGGTAAAATGCTTGTATACCATTTGCCAAAGAATAAGTGATAAATATCACCTATAACAATATCTAAGACTACAGCATATAAAAACAAAGCAGCAAAAATCATACATCCATGTAAATGGTTCTGAGATTCAAGCATTTTAAAGCTAATATTTGCCTGGTTTTTGTATTGCAGAACATGCCCTTGTCCATCATAATCAATAATGTAGAGGCTTGTTCAACTCAGAGTTTCTGTCTAATAAATGCAGTGAAGTGAAGCAGGAAGAAAACTAAGTTCAGACCAAAGGTACATTTCTTTCAACCCTGATGATGGTTATCGAGCCTTGATATTTAAACATCTCTGAATTAGTTTGGTGCTTTTTGTTTCACAGTTAGCTTTATTTATGCTAATAATTCTCCATCCATTACTAGTTCTCCACATCTCTGAAAAACACATCTTTTTTTTTTTTTCTTCTGGATTCAATATCCTTCATGGTTCAGTTTTTCTTATACAGTGCATTTTCAGACAAGGATTTATCTGTTCGTTCTTTAGTCTTTGGTGGTCTAAAATGTCTTAGTGCCCTGGTTCTTGAGTTCTCAGTGGGTTATGGATAAAATTCAAAGCACACAAGTTATTTTATTTCAGTTCTTTGATGATTTTATTTTCTTATTATTTTTGGTTGTTGAAAAATTCATTGTTGATCATTGATTGAGTCTTCATAATCAATTATTAAAGTTGTGCTGCCTTGAAAAATTTTTTGCTTAGAACTTCAGAAATTTTTCTGAGTTCTAGAATGACTTATTTTTTATGAATGCCAACCAGGAGCAAGATATAAGAATTATATCTTCTTCCTTATTCTTAGGCGTTATCTCCTTGAGTGTTATTACCTTCCCTTTTGCTCCCTAGTGTCTCCCAAAATTCTTAATAGACTATGATAAAATTCTGCCCTTCTCCACTCCATGTCTTAACTTCTCTTTCGGATTTCATCTCTTCATCTCTCTGTGCTGAAATTCTGACAGCATTTCAAACACCTTAAGGAAATTGTCATTTACATGGTGATATTTTTTACTTCTAAAAGTATTTATTTGTCTCTGATTCCCATCAGACTCTCCCCACAGTATTCAATTACAGTATAGTGTTTATTTCACATTTCCTAAATATATTATATGTAATTGATTTATAATATCTTTCATATTATTTTATTAATCTGCAGTTTGGGGGACTCTCATCTCTTCATTTTCTTGTGTCTGATTTTTCTAGTTAGATAATATACTCATCTAATTTATAATTTTTATTAAAACATATATTGTTTCTTTTTTATTAATTTTAATTGATTAATTATTTCCCAGCACAATCACATTTCCCCCTCTCTCCTGCCTCTTTGCCCAGTCCCTCCCCTCAGCCTCCTCTTTTCTGCCACCTCCATCCACTCCTCCTTCTTTTTTTTCAGGAAAGGGCAGGCCTCCCATGGATATCAAACAGCCATGGTATATCAAGTTGCAGTAAGACTAGGCACCTCCTTTCCTATTAAAGCTGAACAAGGCAACCCAGTAAGAGGAAAGGGTCCCAAAAGCAGGTGACAGAGTCAGAGACAGCTGTGCCCCCACTCTTAGGAATTCCACAAGAAGACCAAGCTACACAACTGTAAAATATGTGCAGAGGGCCTAGGCCAGTCATATGCAGGCTTCCTGGTTGCCAGTTCAGTCTCTGTGAGCCCCTATGAGCCCAGGCTAGTTGATTCTGTCATTTCTTGTGGTTTCCTTGGCCCCTCTGGTTCTCACAGTCCTTCCTCCACCTCTTCGATAGGATTCCCAAAGTTCATCTAAGGTTTAGTTGTTCCTCTCTGCATCTGTTTCCATCAGTTGCTGGGTGAAGACTCTCTGATGGCAATTGGGCTAGACAATGATATATGAACATAGCCTAGGAATCATTTCACTGTTTTTATTTTTATTTTTTTGTCAGTCATGTTCAGTTCTTTCCTATGTCTCTAGCCTCTGGGTTGTGGCCTTCTGGCAGTATTGGGGTGAGCTCCCTTTTATGGTATAGGTATCAAGTTGAATCAGTTATTGGTTGTCCACTCCATAATTTCTGGGCCACCTGGTAAACCCCAGCATATCTTGTAGGCAGGGCAAATTGTAGGTCAAAGGTTATGTGGCAGTGTTGGGGTCCCAATCCCTCTACTATAAAGTCTTTCCTGGTTATAGGAGATGGCTGGTGTTCTCTCTCTCTCTCTCTCTCTCTCTCTCTCTCTCTCTCTCTCTCTATATATATATATATATATATATATATATATATATATATATATATATATATATATATATATTTCTGGGAGTTTCCATTGTACAGGGTTTCTAGCTCATCCCAGAGATGTCTCTGATTCCAGGTGTCTTTCCCAGTATTTCTCTGTTCATCCCCTGCACCTGATCCCTCCTGTTCCCATGGACCCCCTTCTAGACCCCTCTTTCCCATCTGGTATATGGATTGTAGCATGGCTATCCTTTAGTTTATGGCTAATATCCACCTACAAGTGAGTATATACCATGTTTGTCTTTCTGGGTTTGAATTACCTCACACAGGATGATTCTAGTTCCATCCATTGCCTTCAAATTTCATGATGCCATTGTTTTTAACAGCTTTGTAATCTCCATTGTGTAAATGTACCTCATTTTCTTTATCCATTCTTCAGTTGAAGGACATCTGTGTTGTTTCAGATTCTGGCTATTAAGAATAAAGCTACCAGCCGGGCAGTGGTGGCTCACGCTTTTAATCCCAGCACTCGGGAGGCAGAGCCAGGCGGATCTCTGTGAGTTCGAGGCCAGCCTGGTCTCCAACGCGAGTTCCAGGAAAAGCGCAAAGCTACACAGAGAAACCCTGTCTCGAAAAAAAAAAACAAAAAACCAAACAAACAAAAAAGAATAAAGCTACCATGAACATAGTTGAGCCAGAGTCCTTGTGGTATGATTGAGTATAGCTAAAGTATTCCTGTGTCCACACAGCTCCTGTAGCCACTCAGACCCAAGTAAACACACAGAGACTTATATTACTTATAAACTGTATGACCATGGCAGGCTCCTTGCTATCTAGTTCTTATATCTTAAATTAACCCATTTCTGTTAATCTATAAATTGCCACATGCCTTGTGGCTTACCAGTACTTTACATCTTGCTTCTCATGGCGGTGACAGGCAGCATCTCCTGACTCAGCCTTCTACTTCCCAGAATTCTCCTCTCTGCTTATCCCTCCTATACTATATTTCCTGCCTGGCTACTGGACAATCAGCATTTTATTTATTAACCAATCAGAGCAACACATTCACAGCATACAGAAAGACTTCCCCAGCACTCCCCCCACTTTTTTTAGAAAGAGATTGCATTTATAATCAACCTACTTTACCATGCAGTTTATAATTAATATAAGTTCCTGAGTGCTTATTTTATAAGCGGCTGTGGGGTCCTTGGTACCGGGCGAGCACAGGAAAATCTTCAGCTACAATTGAGCATCCTTTGAGTATATGCCTGGGAGTGGTATAGGTGGGTCTTGAGGTAGGTTGATTCCCAATTTTCTGAGAAACTGCCATATTGATTTCCAAAGTGGCTGTACAGGTTTGCACACCCTCCAACAGTGTAGGAGGTATTCTCTTTGCTTCACAACCTCTCCAGTATGCGCTGTCACTTGTGTTTTTTATCTTAGCCATTCTGACAGGTGTAAGATGGTATCTCAGAGTTGTTTTGATTTGCATTTCTCAGCCATTTGAGATTCCTCTCTTGAGAATTCTCTCTTTAGATTTGTAGCCTATTTTTCAATTGAAGTATTTGGTTTGTTGGTATCCATTTTTTTTTTTGAGTTCTTCATATATTTTAGAAATTAGTCCTCTGTCAGATCCAGGGTTGGTGAAGATCTTTTTCCTTTCTGTAGGCTGCCATTTTGTCCTTTTGACAATGTCCTTTGCCTTACAGAGCTTTTCAGTTTCATAAGGTTGTATTTATTAATTGTTGAACTTCGCGCCTATGATGTTGGTGTTCTGTTCAGGAAGTTGCCTCCGGCAAATCATTCAAGACTATTCCCCATTATCTCTTCTATCAGGTTCAGTGTATCTACTTTTATGTTGAGGTCTTTGATTCAGTTGTACTTGAGCTTTGTGCAGGGTGGTAAATATGGATTTATTTGCATTCTTCTACATACCAACACCCAGTTAGACCAGCACCATTTGTTGAAGACATTTTCTTTTTCCGTTGTATATTTCTGGCTTCTTTATCAAAAATCAGGTGTCCATAGTTGTGTGAATTAATGACTGGGTCTTCAATTTGTTTCCATTGATCAGCCTGCCCGTTTTCATGAAAATGCCATGTGGTTTTAATTACTATTGCTCTGTACTACAGTTTGAAATCAGGGATGGTGATACCTCCAAAAGTTCTTTTGTTGGATAGGATTGTTTTAACTATCTTGGGTTTTTGTTTTTCCATATGAAGTTCAGTACTTTTCTTTCAAGTTCTGTAAGAATTGTGTTGGGATTTTGATGGGAATTGTGTTCAGTTTATAGATTGCTTTTGGTTAGATGGCCATTTTTATTAGGTTAATACTACTAATCCATGAACATGGGAAATCTTTCCAATTTCTGATACCTTCTGTAATTTCTTTCTTCAAAGACTTAAAATTCTTGTCATACGGGTCTTTCACTTGTTTAGTTATAGTTACACCAAGATATTTTATATTATTTGTAGCTATTATTAAGGGTGTTCTTTCCCTAATTTCTTTCTCAGCCCATTGATTATTTGTATACAGGAGGGCAAACTATTTTTTGAGTTAATTTTGTTCCAGCCATTTTGCTGAAGGTGTTTATCAGCTGTTGGAGTTCCCTGGTAGAATTTTTGGGGTTGCTTATGTATACTATCATATCATCTGTGAATAATGATACTTTGACTTCTTCCTTTCCAATTCGTATCCCCTTGATCTCCTTCAGTTGTCTTATTGCTCTAGGTATACTATATTTAATAGATATGGAGAGAGTGGACAGCCTTGTCTTGTCCTTGATTTTAGTGGAATCGCTTTAAGTTTCTGTCCATTTGATGTTGGTTATTGGTTTGCTATATATTGCCTTTATTATGGTATACAGTTTTTGGGTTTTTGTATTTTAGTTTTTACTGTGTGTAGGCCACACACTCCTGAACATATAAATAAATTGTAAATAGCTTTATGTGGCTTTCTACAGGTAATTGTTCAGAACAAGTTTTGACTTGAGATTTCAGCATAACATGAAAGGTGCAAACTCACTCCATAATTTTGTGTAGCAGGAACTGTCCATCCTTCATATACTACCATAGCTTCCTTCTCTTCTTATGAGCTACCTTCTCTGCTAATCCTGTTTAAAACATCAGAGCAACTTACTTGTATGTGAACACACACTTAGCAGTATGATCATCCCCCAGTTTTCTATACTTTTCTTTCCATGCCACACATAAACAAAAATTACATGAGGACAGGAACTTTATTCACTTGGCTACCTATCTCAATCCCAATGCATGGCATCACATTTGGCTCATAGTGAATGACAAATGAAAGGCTTTAATGAGTAAAGTAGTGGACCTCCCCTTGGAATATTCTAAACACTTACATGAAAGCTGCCTCTTGATAATGTCACTGTAAAGTGACAAATAATTAAACTTACAGAAATAATAATGATAAGAACAATAATGATAGTGAAAAGGAGTAAGGTAAATATAGGCCAAGACCCTTGTAGGTAAAAGAAATTCAGTTGTCTTCTCTGGAAAGCTTTTTGTCATGGGACCAAATGGTTGTTGAGAGAATAAAATGACAAATGTCAACTAATCATTGCAGCTGACAGGACTACTCACACATCCAAAGCCAGCAACAAGCCAGACACTCTGACTCTGAATATGTTCTATATGATTCTCTGTATTATCTGGAATGTTTTGTATGCTTCTGGGAGCTGAAACTTTCCTACATTGACAGGCTTAATAATGTCTCCATCTACTGGCCTGGAGAAGCTTACATCCCAGTCTCCAAGTCTGTGACTGCCAAAAAGAACTTGAACTCTGAGAAAAAGAAAATTAGTCTGAATTATTTACATGGGCCCAAGTAGAACTGCACAAGCCCTGGATTGAAGAAGGTATTGGGAGATGTAAAGACTACCTTCTTATGGACTATTAGGATTAATATAACCAAATGGCCATCCTACCAAAAGCAATCTATAAATTCAATGCAATTCCCATAAAAATTCCAACACAACTATCACAGTTATTGAAAACATAATTTTAAACTTCAAATGAAAACACCCCCCAAAACCTATGAATAATGAAAGAACTACTGGATGTATCACCATTGTCAATCTCAAATTAGGTAGGAAATAAGGGACTAGAGTTTGGGTAGGGCATCTTCCATTTAGATAAGGTTATCATCTTAACTTGTGGAGTACAATTGGATTTTTAACTAGGTAAGCACTATTTATTTGATATTGTTTTCTTTAATATGGCTCACTTGTAGTCACTTTTGTTGAAATTAAGTCTAAACTTTTCCTTCCTTGTAGCAATAGAGCTCGCTTTATATTACCCCATACTTTTAAATCTTGGCAGATTAATTAGGAGAGGCTGTGACAGCTTGCTGGGCATGTATATATTTATAATTTGATTTTGATTTGTAGAACTCTTAATCATTGGAAGTAGGAAGGTTGTCTTTGTTAATTCAATTGCATAGCTTTGTGAAAATATCCATGTAGAAAGTTCCAGGTAGTTCTCTCCATGCAGCCCCATCAGTCTTTGGCGATGACAGCAGGACTTTACCTGCACTGTATTTTGTCACATCCAGTCAGTTGTCTCACTCTGTTTATACACTCTGTGATACATATCAGAGAACACTTCCAAAGACTAATGTAGAGGTATGCTTTTAAAGAAATTAAAGCTGAAGATACACTGTTTAGCAATTAGATGACATTTTTCATTTCCAATTATTTTTTTCATGAATGCAAATTAATCTTAACATTGCCACAAAGAAGATAAATAAAAGTGTAGTCTTTATCCTGGAAATAAAAATAAACTATAAAGCTATGTTATTCTTATTCTTCTTTCCCACAAATATATAATTAAAATCACTTTTTTTAAATAAATACACAAAAGTAAAAGTCTCTGGGAACTCAATGATAGTCTGATTTGCTCAGGGGAAGTTGGCCCATTGCTTCCTCATGAAATCCATCATTATATTTTTTTGTATCTCTTGTCTATTCTAATCAACTCTTCCTTCCAATTTAGCATATTAAAGCTCAAGAAAACAATAGTTGTGCAATGTCCTCATTTTCAAGTTAAGCAAAGGCCCACAAAATGAAGAGACTTTGAAAACTGCATTTGAGCCCAGCCTCAAACACCAATGCTGTCTCCTATCTGAAGGCTGTTTACCACACTAGCCAGGTGCTTCCACCCTCCTTCACTGTCTTCTCAGTTAATATCTCACTATACCACCTTTTCCCTCTTTAATTAGGAAATATTGTAGTGTGCAAACTGATATGTGAATACTTAGGATATCAGGAAAGGACAAAAGATCTCAAGGAGGTGGGCAACCCAGAACCAAAGAAGGACTGAATGAGCATCCACCAAGTTGAGAGCTTGCTAAGAAACACAAGGTAAAGTCTCAGAGTAGACCCATGGAGGGTGTTTTCAGGGAAGCTCCCCACCGTCTGTCAGGGATGGATAAACATGTCACCTTCTCCAAGGCAAGAAGGTGAAACTTTATTTAATAACTTTACTTGACTTTGTGACTTCAGGCATTGGAAAGTGAGAACAGTATTAATGAGTTGGGGAAAAGTATAGATCTAAGTGTGCTAATGAGCACAGCTCTAATTGCGAGAGTCTTTCTAGCTATTCTGACTTCAGGAAGAAGTATGCAGTTATAATGGTGATGATGTCAAGTTAACACTACTGTAACCCCCAAATGAAAACTTAATGCTGATTATGTTCTGTATATATTGATAATCATGCTTTCCAGGCACTGCATGGAACATGATTGAAAATTATAATCTTGCTTCCAAGCTTTATCACCAATTACAGAATGAAAAGCAATGGACTCCTTGTGTTTCATCCATAATGAACTGACATTTCTGGCCACAGGTTTACTCAGGTGCTAAAAGCCTTCCAGTTCAAGGTGCAAATATGATTAAAAAAAAAACTTCATAGAGAATTGGAAATATTTATTTCCTACGGTCTTTTCCTCATATATCATATTTGAAAGTTTCATCTACTTGAATATGAATTTTATTAAAATTAATTGATTTCTTTATCATTCTAAATGAAATTAATGGCTAGCATGCCAAGACAGGGTACTTGGTTTTGCACTGATGAACAATGCAATGGCCTCTGTGGCTTCTATCATTTTTATGACAGGCACATACAGAGGAGAAACAAATTTCTAATTGCTAATAATGATCTTCAAGAACTGACTAAGGGATTAACAGTTTGCCCTAGGATTCATCTTCCTGTAAATGCATTTTGGTTTGTAATGTGATATAATAAATGAACCTTGAACATTACAAACATTGAGACTGCCTTAAGTTCAAGATGGCCAAGGAGAGTCTCCTTTTTGGTGGGGAAAGCAAGTGGCTGCTAAGTACACTGAGAGAGGGGAAACTCATCAAATATCTCAGTTCATTTTGAGTCACCGTAACAAGAGATCGGGGACTGGATATAGTCATAAAAATATATTATATATTTATTTTAAGGTTAGAGGTTTCTTGAAAAGTTAAAGGTTTCCTTAAGATTTTGGTGCCTGAGAGGTGCAAACACATGATGCTGGTTATAATGAAGCCCCCTACTGCATCATGGCATGGGAAAGATTGGAAAGGGTCAAATGCATGCAATGGCCTAGCTCTGAAACAACCCATTCTGGGAAGAACTAATGTAGTCACATGAGACATCACCCACTACTGTGAGATAGCATTGGTCCATTCATGAAGGGACAACTCAGTGATCTAATTACCTCCACTAGGTCGCAATCCTTAAAATAATTGACCATCTTAAAACCACTAAACTGTGACAAACTTCTAGCACACGAACTTCTAGGATAAAAACCACATAAAAGCCTTAAGACTCAAACTTATAACTACCTAGGTGCATCTATTCTACAGAACTAATATTATAAGCCTTGCTCAATTAAGAACAAAGCAATAAAATATAGAATAATGCATGATCTTTGCTGGCTCTGTATTGCAGTTGCTACAATTAAGATTGAAATAATTCTAAGAAACAAAGCACAAACCAAATAACAATCTGGTTTTATGAAATCTGGGTAGATTTACATACAGTAGAATGAATTTCAACTATTTGCATAAAATTTTAAAACTGTGAGTGTTAAATATAGGAAGCATCTGAAAAAGCAAATAATGCAAGATGGGGGTACATTTTTAGGGAAAGCAGAAAATGTGTGGAATATGCTTACTCTCTTAAACTTGCAATTAAACCCATTAATTAAAGTCCTGAGTCATTTTTCATTTTTCCAATATTTAATTGATTTTCTGTGTGGGTTGAAAGAGGTGGGTCAATTGACTTACATGAATTTTACACCATGATGACATCTTACATAGTGGTTCTTAAGGCACTGTTCATTCACCATGGGCCTCTATCACACCACAGCAGCAATGGGGTGACCACTTTGCAATCTCCCCCTCAGAGGAAGTCTTACAGTTTTACTGAGGATAGCTAATTTAAAACAACCCTCAAGACCCATGCTTACAGGTAAGACATAGGACAGAGTGGCTTAGAAATAGGTAGAAAAATAAGCTTAAAACTATCTCAGATAACAAAAATGAAGATTGGGGTGGACTGGTGCCCCATTCCCAGATTAAAGCAAATGGCAGGAAGAAGAATGGTCTGCAGAGGTAGGGGTATGAGTGCATAAGGCCTCTGGCTAGGTTCATTTCTAGCCATGTGCAGAATAAGCATGCTTCGACATCTGAATGGCCATTCTCCTTGCACAAAAATCAGCTCAAGACATTTTATTTCATTGATTGCACATCTGGATTAATTACATCGACAATAATTACATTGTTTAATAGTATAAGTCCTGCTGCCACCACATCCCTCCCGTAAATAGAAACTATGTTTACCCCAAAGATTTGGCTGTCAGTGAATTGCATTATGTGAGTCAAGGATTAACCACCTGCCATACTTTTACTGCAGAAATATTTTGAATTGTAATTATCGCAGTGTCTCAAACACTAAAAGGAGACACGCACAGTTCTCAAGGGAAAATCTCTGAGTTACTTGGCTACTGCTGAAAGAAGTTCATGAGACATTTTATTCTGCATGGCTGAAGGAGAATTTGATTGTACAATGTAGCTAGGAGTAAAAGAGAAGTTCTAAACACAGGCTTTTCATAGAAATTACTATGGATGTGAGACTGTTCCATGTACTCCAGGTTGATAGTTATAAGAACTGATTGAGAACACATCCTCTCACCCTCCTACATACTCTCAGCAGTAGAGGCATCTCTACTGTATCCTAGAGCCCAAATCTATACCATAACAAAATGTTTTGCCTAGATTCCTTCCTTTTGCTTTCAATGTTACATGGGTGCTGGAGGTACTGCTGTAATCGGCTGAGGTCTCACATGAAATTAGTTGTGTAGCACTGTTTAAGCCTATACACTGTCCTCACTACAGATTACAAACTAACTGGAATGGAAGCCACAAAATGTGTCACCTGATATTGACTCTCTTGCTTCATTTGATACTCTATCATGTATTCCCATATAGTTACACATCATGTGTCCTCCCTTCAAAAAAAAAGAAAAAAGAAAAAAAGAAAAAGAAAGTACATACATATGCCTGTGTCTTCTATCTGTCCATCTGTTAGATAAATGTCCACTTAAGACTTAAGGATGAGCCTTCATCCAGTAACTGGTGGAAGCAGATGCAAAGATCCACAACCAAGCACCAGGCTAAGCTCCAGGAGTCCAGTCAAAGAGAAGGAAGAGTGGGGGAGAGAGGAGGGTCAAGATCATGAAGGGGAGATCTACAGAGACTACTGAACCAAGCTCATAGGAACTCACGAACTTTAGACCAACAGCTGTGGAACCTGCATGGGACTAGACTAGACCCTCTGCATACGGGAAGCAGTTGTGTAGCTGGGTCTGTTTGACAGACCCCTGGCATTGGGACCAGTATCTATCGCTGTTGCATGAGCTGGCTTTCTGGAGCCCATTACCTATGGTCAGATACCTTGCTCACCCTTGTTGCAGCGGGGAGGGGCTTGGTCTTGCCTCAACTGAATGTACCATGCTTAGCTGTCTCCCGTTGGGAGGACTTACTGTTTTGGAGGAGAGGATGTGGGATGGGTTGGGGAAAGATGTGGGGGGAGAACAGGAGGAGGGATGAGAGGGAGATCTGCGGTTGATATGTAAAAATGAATAAAAAAAATTTAAAGAAACAAAAAAGACAAGGATGAGTAGGATTTTATCAGGCAGCTATTCAGTTAATTCCCTAAAATTTAAAATTGAGTCATTAACTTTGACCAAAAAGAAAATAACATGCAGTAATTAAGCATGTGATAAGAAAAATGTACACATTAACCTTGCTTGCTAACACACACACACACATACACACACACACACACACACACACACACACACACACACACACACACACGGACCCACGACTCACCCTTTTATATAACATCACCCTCCCCCTTATAAGTATATATAGAAGTACATGTGAAAATACAGCCTATGCAGATGGAGTCCTGAGAGAATGTGGTTAATACTCAAAAAGTCATATAAACAAAATTAATGGAATCAGTTGGCTGCTCATGGGACAACATTTACTGTTAAGTATAAGACTTTTGGTAGGATATCCTCATTATTGTAACCAGGAAGATTAAAACCTGATGGGTAAGAATTTTCTAACTTCAATGCTTACAATTTCAGGGACAGGACCGAAACAACTTGACCCTCTTAAAAAACCACCTCTGACATGCTTCCCTTTAGCTTTGGTTCTCAGTCGGGACACTTCTATCCTTTTGAGGGCATTTGGCAAAGCATTACAATAGTGTTTTATATCACAACTCGGAAAGTATCATAGACATGCAATGGTAGGATGCTAGCCTTGCTGAGGATGAGAAGCCAGGCTCTGCAGATATGACTCTCACCAGTGTTCTCATATTATAGTTTTGTTTGTCTACGATTTATCTTAAAGGAGTAAAGTAGCTCTGACTCTCGTATATTTACCTGGTAAGTATAGAGATCACAACAGGCAATGTTCTGTCCCCACCCCAGAACCTGGAGACCACTCATTTCACTCACAAGTACTAACATCAGCTTCTAATGAACTCACTCCTTTAAAAACAAGCCAGCTCTCTTACCATCCCTCATAAGGGCTTCTATACTGATGGCAAAATTCACAGAACTTTCATATTCTTCAAGGCAATCTTAGGTAACTTACTCCTCATTCTGTAAGGTGGGTAAAATTTTACCCACAAATGATGAAACTGAGTTACAGAGACTCAATACACAATGTACCTCAATATAAAAGTGCATATCTGATTTATTATTTTACTTTACTTTTAAAGTAAGAATAAAAATTTCATACAAGCATATATTACATGCCTGTCTATGCCTCTCTTTCTTGCTCTTCTGCATCTTATTTTGCCATGGACATATTCATTTCTACTTTCATTGTGTATGCATGATTTCATGTAACTATGTAAACTCTAGAAACCACCACCAGCTCTCTAATTGGAATTAAGGCCTATTCAATAGGAGGGAAATTATGCCAGGTACTGGGAACCTAGCCAACTACCTCAGGGACAGTGTGGACATGGGTCTTGGAGAACATACTACTACCAGTTGCTGTGGGATGTTCTGTATGGCAAATGTGTTGCTAATAAAACACTGATTGGCAGTGGCTAGGCAGGAAGTATAGGCGGGGCTAACAGAGAGAATTAAAAGAACAGGAAGGCAGAGGGAGTCACTCACTGCCAGCTGCCAGCCAGGACAAGCAGCTTGTAAAGATGCCGGTAAGCCACAAGCCATGTGGCAAGGTATAGATTTATAGAAATGGATTGATATAAGATATAAGGGGAGTTAGCAAGAAGCCTGCCACGGCCATACAGTTTGTAAGCAATGTAAGTCTCTGTGTTTACTTGGTTGGATCTGAGCGGCTGTGGGACTGGCAGGTGAAAGAGATTTGTCCTGACCGTGGGCCAGGCAGGAAAACTCTAGCAACAACCAGTTTACTAAGTAAGCATAATTCCTAACTGAATTCCAAGTATTTATTCCTATACCAAAATATGGCTCTCACCACTCATCATACAAACTTCTCTTTAAAACAATGACCATCACAGAAAATCCCAACCAGTAAAATGCAGAGAACGAGTGATGGTAGGATCCATCTATAACACAACCCCTTTCTTAAGGCTCAAGGAACATCATTGAAAAAGGAATGGAAAGATTCTGAAGCTAGAGGACCAGGGGCTCTGCTGTGAGACTGTATCTCCTACAAACGACAGGGGAGCTTCACCCACAATGAGTCAACAATATGACTGCCTAACAAAACCTGAAGAAGTACATCACCAATAGATAGGCCACTATGGAAGGGTGAAGGTTCACAGGCCCTCTCAGTGAAAAGAGAGTTACATGCAACTAACAAAGACTGAGAAGGAGACAGTCTCTTCTAAGAATGAGACCTGAATTGGTTTATTAATACCAAGCAGTCAGCCCTGAAATCATATATTTTCAAGTAACACTAAATGGACCAAATAGCAGGTTGTACGTGTGTGTGTGTGTGTGTGTGTGTGTGTGTAAAACAATAACAAAGAAAAAGCGATCATGATTTTAGAGAGGTGTACATAGTAGGGATTGAAGAGAGGAAAGGGAAGGAGAAATGATATATTTACATTTTAATTAAAAATAAAAGGGTATAAATAATTTTAAAATAAACGAATTTATCTCAGAATTAAAAGTATCTAGGAATGACCAAAAACATATTTGTCTTTCAGAGACTAGCTTAATTCTCTTAATTAATATAATTCTCCCCAGTTTAATCCATTTTTTCCTGCAAATAGCATAACTTCATTTTTCTTTATGGCTGAAAATAATTCAATTGTATAACTATACTACATCTTATTTCTATAACCTTCTCTTATTGGATACCTATGTTGGTTCTAAAATTTCACAATTGTGAATAGTGCTATAGTAAACATTGATGATGTATATTTATCTCTAACATATCCATGTCTAGTCCTTCAATAAGATATCTAGGAATGGTTTGTCTCAGTCATGTTGCTGACCCAGTTTTGGTTTAGGAGGAATTTCTCTACCAATTTCCATAGAGGATAAACTAGTTTATGTTCCCACCAGCAGGGTGTAAGATTCCATTTAGTCCACATCCTTCCCAGGACATGTTGTTACTTGTTTTCTTAATGACTGATACCCTGGCTAGAATATAATGAGATCTCAGTGTGGTTTTGACTTGTATTTCTCTGATGGCACTATAGTGAGGTTGAACTTTTTTTACATGTTTTCTATGATTTAAATCCATGTAACTTCCTCTGTTATGTGATTTGGTCATTCTTGTCCTACACAAGATTAAATATGCTGCAAAGTATAAAAGTGTCATGCTCAGAATCTGCTAACCATGTTCAAGGTCCTGTATAATTGGTATTTTTAGATGTTTTTTAAGTTACAACCCAGTTCCCTGGAGGCATAGGAACTCCACCTCTTCTCTCAGGTCATTACTAGCTCCTAACATTTATTTATTCACCAGGTCTCAACTAGAATATCCTTAGGGCCCTATCATCTATTCAACAGAACTTGGTTTCCAAGAGTTTATTCAAAGTTTGCCTTTACCCTGAGGTTGTTTGGCTTGGTGGCCTTGGCTTTTATAGTGCTCACTATTTGAAAAACAACAATCTGTGCAGCTGGTGTCTGTGCCTCCTGCGGCCTCTGATGTTGTTGGGGATGGTTGGCAGGGTGGAGTAAGGGATGGAGGCTGAGAGTGGAGAGGGTGCCTGATAGTGGAGAGGGCGCATGAACTGACCTTCTCCTGTACTTAGATTGGTAACTACCCTAATTATCATCATAGAACTTTCATCCAGTAACTGATGGAAGCAGATGCAGAGATACACAGCCAAGCACAGAGCTGAGTTCCTGGAGTCCAGTCAAAGAGAGGGAGGAGGGATTATATAAGCAAGGGGAGGGGGTCAAGATCATGATAGGGAAACCTACAGAGACAGCTGACCTAAGCTAGTGGGTGCTCATGGACTCTGTACTGACAGCTGGGGAGCCTGCATGGGACCAAACTAGGCCCTCTGAATGTGGGTAACAATTGTTTGGCTTGGTCTGTTTGTGGGGCTCCTGGCAGTGGGACCAGGATTTATCCTTGGTGCACATACTAGCTTTTTGGAGCCCATTCTCTGGGGTGGGACACCTTGCTCAGCCTTGATGCAGGGGTGAGGGGCTTGTTCCTGCCTCAACTTGATATGCTAGGATTTTTGACTTCCCATAGGAGGCCCTAACCTCCTTGAGGAGTGGTTGAGGGGCTGGGTAGAAGGGAGGTGGGAGGGAGTGTGAGGAGGGAAGGGAGGGAGAACTGTGGTTGGTATGTAAAATGAAAAAAATTAAACTAAATAAAACTATTTACTAGACAAAAAAACAAACAAAAATAAACTGAATTTAAACTTGTCTTATGAGATATATACATAGTAATAATAATAATAATAATACTATAATACACAAAAGGATAAACTTAGATAGATAAAAATAATAGACCTTCAAACATTAAAGACTATGGTAATCATAGATCTCAGTTACTCTCCAGAACTTGACAATAAGACTGCATTGCTGAAGACTCCAGATATTTGAGTCACAGAATATGATGAAACCAAGCTTCATCCTTCCTGGCTAGCTTTCATATACAGGAAGGTGCTATGTAAATGAAAGAAGGAAAGTAATGCTCAGTCACACTACACTGTGAATTTGCCAACAACCACAATAATTGGTCTGGTAAAACATGCCCGTGGCATGACCATCACGGTGATAATTGAACACTTTCTCATTGGATTTAAGTTCCACAAGATGAAGGCAATATACAGCACTATTACCAGTCCAAGAACCTATGACAAATGTGTCAGAGGCCTTAGGGGAGAACCTACTGCTGTTATACTGCTAAATGGACAGAGTATTAATTCAATTCCTCATCTCCCAACCCTCATCTAAAAAGCTTCTATTTTCAGTAGATGTTTACTAACAAAGACAACTGCCCAAGAAGGGAATAAGAGACCTGCATCTTACACAGCCCTACAGGGAATGTGTATATCACACCTCCCTTCTCAAGGCTCAGGGACCACTGCAGAAGAGGAGGCAGAAAGAGTGTAAGAGCAATAGATGACTTCAAGGAAAAAGTGTCCTTAGGGACACAGTAAGGCAGCTGGACCTATGAACACACAGTGGTGTGATATAGCATATATGAAATCTGTCCACGCCCAAGCCTGACCGAATCCCAGCATGAAGGGAGATGGACACAGAACCCCATCCCTGGCTAGAGAGTTGCTGGCAAATTTTACCTGGTGGGAAATGAAGAATCATTTTTTTCTAATAAGAGTGGATCTCCTGGCAAGTGGATTATGCTCCAGTGAAAGATCACACATCCGAGAGTACTTGGGCAGTACAAATTGGTTTGGAACTTTTTTTTTAAATAGGACAAAAAGTTGAGTAGATAGGGAATGGGACCAGATCTGGGAAGAGTTGGAGAGTGAATAGGATCTAACAGTTTTGAATGAAATGTGAAATTCTCAAAGAACTAATAAATAAAATGTGAAAAATGAAATGAGTAAATAAAACTCTGTATTTCTCCAGGATGGGGGAGGCATGTATTTTGAAAACTCATGCTGGGTTTAAAAAAATATGTTCTTTGTTTTTGTCTTCTGTATGTGATTTTGAGCTGAGTTTGTTTCAATCTGTAACATGTATAAAGATCATCCAATTTCAGAGTTATTGCATATGTCCTATTATCTTACATTTTATAGATAAAGACACATATATACACATATAAATGTGTTCTTTATATATGTAAGCTATATTGTAAATGGTTGAAAATTTATGTGCATATATCTACATCCATGTTCACACAGATATGTCTCTGAAAAAGTATTAGAATATAAGATTAGAAATCTTATACAAAGTAATACTGTTTGACCTCAGATTTAGCCAATTATAAGCTATGTGATCTGTGGCCACAAACTTAACTGGTCCTTTATGCTTGATACGCTGCAGACTTTTTTTTTGAAACATGCAGGAATAGATCAATAAACACGTCTATTATGAATCATCTTGGGCTGTATTTTCTACCAAAGTCGCACTGAGGAGACCATGGAACAACTGTTGCTAGTCTGAGTGTTTTGTTCAAAGAATCTGGAGGATCCAAATTACTGTAAAGAGTTGACACAAGTTTATAAAGCTGGATTCGAATGGCTCAATTTATCAATAAATACTTAGTCTTTTAAAATACTCAATTAGACAGAAGTACTCAAAAAATATACCTCCAAGTATAGCAGTCTAGTCACTATTGTTAAGCAAACATGAAGAAACTTTGATTGTCTTAATAACCATCCCTAAGTTGTGAGGGTGGTTATCAGCCTCAACTATGATAGAAGGTAGATATTTTACCTTCCTTTGTTGTCCAAATAGAAATTTGCTCAATCTAAATGAGAATAATGATATCTAGTGTAACCAAGATTTGAATACACCCCTAGAGAGTGTATCATATTCATTCCTTGTACCCAGCCAGTCACATGTTCTTAGTAGCTCTCAATGCTAGCAAAACTAAATAAAAATAATTATAATATATAAAAGCTTATACATTTTAATCTCTGTAAATTTAACAAGTTATTAAGTACATTAATGGCAGTTTAAAATAGCAACCACAATTTTTACAACTGATGAATCTTGAAGGTAAGTTTTTAATGAAGATTAATATATTTATAAAGAGTAACACTGAGCCTGAGAGATAATTGAAATTGAATTTTTTGTTTGTTTATACTACAGAACAGGTGTCTTTCCCCCCACACTACTATTATGTCAATGTGCTGATTTAAATACAAGGTTTCAACTCTATTTACTCATGCATTACTTGTATGTCTATTTAAATAAGTTTTCCCAAAGACTTATAGCATAATTCTGTAATGAACTTTGAGACATGGAAATGATTTTGGGACCCACAAAAAGCTGCTGAGGGTGACCTCTGATCACAGATATTGTTCCACTCAGTGCTAAAAGCATCTTGCTCCTTTCCAAGTATAATTAATTTTCTGTAGTGCTTCAAATAATATATTCAACTCTTCAATTTTAATTAAGGTTCCTTTTCTTGCTCCAAATTTAAATGATGTTCCAAAAGCATTTTTGTCAATTGATTTCTCATGTGAGAAATATAATTATGAACTAAGTTTTGTTAGTGTCACATTTATACTTTTAAATAATAAAATTGTGAATAAAAATGAACAAAGACTCCTACACACATTTAAAATGTCTCATTCTATAAGTAAAGCAGGACAGTTCTAGAATGCACAATTATTCTCACCTTTAAAGAACATATGCATTTCTCTGGTAGCTAGAACTAGTTAGCATAATATAACCATTAGGAGACTTAATGTAGACAGAAAAGGGAAAAGCCTTAACAAATACTCCAAGTCTGATAATTTTTTTATTATAACAATTCAACTACAGACTACTAAAACAATGAATTTAAAAAATCAGTCTCCAACTACATAATAAAATAAAGTTATATTACTATTATTATATGTCTAAAGAGTTATTAAAAAGAAACACATTCAAAGGTTAAACTTTAGCTCAGAGCAGAAACTGTCAGAGAAGAGATGTTTTCAGCAAGAACGTCAGTGTCCATTCCACATGTTGTTAGTCGGCAAGAAGCACCAGGGGGAATTGCAGCAACAGTGATGATGCCACCCTCACCCTTGAGTTTTTGGGCCTTACCTGAAGGCCTCAGTGGCAACTGTTTTGGTAGAGGCTAACAATTCTCAGTAGTTTTGTGCTGTGGTTAGCACTCTTGAGGAATAATAATTCCTAGTCTCAACCTTTTCTTGATATTCTAGTATTTTTTAAGCAACCGTTCCCTGACCCTCTTCGTCATTAAAGACCTTGAATTCTTTTCTTTACTAGTCTAAACTTGCATTGCAAATTATTTATGCTGGTTTGCTTTATGGAACAAGTGGAAACAACAAAAAGTGAATCGAAGCTTGGCAGAAGTTCAGCTTGGCTGCATACACACTGAGTTATCAGTGGTCTAAGTTGCTCACTGGACACCATATTGTCACTGTGCATATGAATCTGAAACTTTTAATCCAAAAAACGTGAGGCGGAAAATTGTGTTGATCATGTCTATGTGCTTCTAATGAAGGGAATGAACAACTTGTATCAGTAAGGGACTATGGTCAAAGAGAGCTAGGGGACTTGCCCAGTTCTGAGATGCTGTTATACTGAGCCACCAGTGCAGAGGTAGCCACACTGAGATGAAGAGCGATCCTTTTCGTCAAAAGATAAGGCATTTTAGGAACTCTGAACAAATGTCCCTGTTGCTTCTGTTTTGTTGTCCTCCAAATGAAAATGGGGAAAGTCACGTTATTGTTGTATAATATCATAATCAGCCTTGACACTTTGTGTGAACAATATTGCTGAGGTGACTGGAGAGCAGTCAGTGAAACGTGTGCAATCCATATCCCTGAAGAGTTTACATCTTATTCAATAACTTACTGCTTTAGTGGAAATACTACTCCGTATTGATAAATATCCCACCAGTGTTCTGACTCAACTATCGAAGAAACCAGAGCTATAATAATTGAACAGCTAACATGATATACCTAAAAGATGGCTCTTGGTATATGACAGACAAAGGCTTGAATCCTTCTCATGTACTTACTAGATGTGTGATTTAGAGAAGGGCCCATCAGCTGTCTAAGAATAAGTCTGCTAGTATGAAAAGTGAGGACAATGCATTTTGTAGGTGAAATTATACAATAGGCTTGTACATAGGTGTTTGTGTTTGTTAAATGTTAATTCCTTTCCTTCTTCCCATCTTCTATCACTCCTACTGTGATTTATAGAAAAAAATGCTTTTGAAATTAGAATTATGAGGAACTAAGAACTGCAAAATACCTATTTATAAAATTTTACATTATTACAATAGTATGCAAAAATTTAGAGTATTAATGTTTATAAAGCTAAATTTTATAAGCCAAGTTCATACAATTAAATAAAAGCTTTTAGATAGTATAGATTCTTTCATGTATTTATTCTTTTCCTATATCAATATAGGAATGGAATATGAATCAATTAAAATATTTCTTCCCCATAAGTAGCTTATACTTTAATATTTCTGGCAATGACATGTTAAAGAGAAAACAATTTAGAACTTGATTGATTAATGGCCAATTAGGAGGGCCTTTTCAGGATGGAAAAAACTAACTTGTACTGGATTCAGGACATGAGATCTAAGATTTCTACAGCTCTGCAAGCGCCTTAATCATCTGCATAATTTTCAGCACTGTCAGCTAGTTAGATGAGATCAGTCAGAATTCCACCCAAAATGGGAGCTGGCAGAGGCATACAGGTTGGATGTGTGCTTTGCTTCTGTTCTGTCTTTGGAGGAATCATTAAGGAGTAGTTGCTAGTGTGTTTTAAGTAGTACTCAAAGCTACTGTTCCTCCTGTAGAATTTGTAAAGGTATCTGGTGATTTTGTGTAAAAAGCAACTTCTGTGAAAGCTGGTTCTTGTATAGATAAAGTAAGAAGGTAATGGTGTTGCTGAATAAGAACTAGGAAGCACTCCAGTTCCTCATTCTAACTTTTCTGAAAAGGTAGGATCCTTTTGAAATTCTTAATTGAATCAATTGTTGATCCTACATCAGACTTAACTTTTACTTACCCTGTGTGAGAAACCTTGAAGACTCTCCTAAATTCTTCCTTTGTGCTGTAAAATCTTTGACTGCAGTAAGCATTGATTTAGTCTCCTATTAGCTCCATCCCATTTGGCCCTCCAGACAGGGCCACTCAGTCACATAACTGACATTTAGGAAAGTTCAACTTTAGAAGTCAATATATTCCATGTTAAACATCTTATTGCAAGTATAGCAATCATATTTTCATAACAATGCACTTCATGGTTCAGAAGTCTTTAAGTCACATCTCAACTCATTACACATTCAAAGGAGGAGTGCAATTTAAAAAAATCTTTGTATTTCTCATTATGTTTATTTTCTTATCCATTTACTGAGACTGGACCAGGTTTCAGAATTTCATGAATAGTGAAGGTAAATTTCAAGGAACATCAGAGTTATGATGATATCTTTAACTTGACATTCATAGAAAAATTTGAAAGCACACGCCTCGCTGGTTTTTATCTGGAACTGCACTTAATTTAAACCTCATTCTTTATTTTTCCCTGAAGTGTCTACTGCATTTGATATATCTTCAGCTTCCATAAGCTGTTTACACCTGCTTCATATCAAGGGCGTTCCATCCTTAGAATAATTTAGTCAATTTGAGGAACTGATTTGAATAATGATAAAGAAAGTCAGCAGAATCTGAAAACTACAGGATTTTAGATGAAACAGAAATCAACATTTCACTTCATTTCAGTCAATCCCCTCCTTCCATCCAGGCACAAAGACTAAAAGGCTTGGCCGAGGTCCTACGGGTAGGTGGCAGCAGAACCTCTACAATCGATGGCCTTGGTTATGAGATGAGTTTTTTCCCCATAGTTCAATGATGACAAATAAATAAGGCTGAAGGTTACTGCTCCCTGCTATATGCCTGCACTGCTGAAGTGCAGTGCACAAACAACTCTTGACTACAGCACATGTTAATGAAACAGCCGTGACTGTGACCAGTATTTCTTTCCTAATCACTCTTTTGTTCAAGTGTGTTTGAAGTAAATGCTCATGGTCCTGCTGTAGGCCATAGTCTTCAAGTCTTGTCTGCCTACTGTTTTTGTCAGCTACTTACGTAATTATGCCATAACCTGGTTCTAATCACTGAGAAGGAAAACTTAGATTAGTCTGACTTAATAGTCTTAACTCTTTTTTTAAAATCAGTATGGAGATATAAGTGAGACATGTTGACCTTAAATTCCAGTGCACGGGGCTATGAAGTCAAAACATTCAAGGAGTATGTTCTCAGCTCCCCAAAAGGAGGGCTACTTTTTATTGAAAGTGATGACTGGCTTTTTGGAAGAGTATAAAATGCATTAAACACTCATATCCCCTTATTCTTAGAGCATTAGCTGGGAATATTTGAAGCTTCAGGTTGTATATTCCACCTACCAACTACATCAATGGCCTGCAAGCTCTGGAGGAGTTTCTCTCTCTTATGGTGACTAAAGAGATAAAGGGAAACCACATGAAAAAGTTAGATCACAGAAAGAGGAAAAAAATTCAAGTAGTCAGGATAAATGGAATTTATGTGATTGGGATAATCAGTAAAATTCACTCTTAGTGTTTACTGCTTTTCTTTTGTGATAGGTGTACTCTTTTATTTTAACACTGAAGCCTTGCAGTGTCAAATGTAATCACTTCTAACTTTCTGTTACTTCATACTCCAGGTAAGAATCTGAATCTAGTAATTAATGACTTAATTTAATTAAATGGTGAATTTCTCACATATAGAATATATCCCCCAACTAAGCCAATGCATTACAGTCTAACCAAGAAGACATACTTGGTTCGTTCAATGACTAGAAGAAAGTAATTATGGAATTGTTGTGTAAGACTGTTTTCTATGGTGATATTTTATTTGCGCTGAAATGTGATTTTATTTGTATGTTAATAAATAAAGTTACCTGGGGGTCAGAGCTAATAGCAAGCCATAGCAGAAGTCTGGCAGTGGTAGCACATGCCCTTAATCCCTATCACATGACAGGCAGATCTCTGTGTGTTCAAGGACACCACCAGCATGGAGACACACGCCTTTAATCTCAATACCAACCATAGAAGACCTGGAGGTCTGTATAGACAGGCAGTGACAAAGAGGTCATGTGGTTGGGTTTACAACCAATGAGAAGGCAGAACAGAAAGTCAATAAAAAGACAGATACACAGGAAGTAGCTCTCTTTCTCAGGGGAAGGACAACAGCGGCAGTGAAGGGTAAGACAGGGTTTTTAGTCTCAGCTCTCAGCTACTGCTCTGATCTCTTGGGCTTTTAACTCTGCATTTGGCTCTGTATTTCTTATTTAATAAGACTGTTACATCTACAGTTTCCTCCTATTAAAATATTAAATATTCCCACTCTAGTGGGAGAAAAGACTCTTTAGATTCAGAAACTAAATTTAAAAGGCTCAGAAAGTAACTGAAGCATAAAAGATCCATAACTCCTCTGCCAGAAATTATATATGCATTGACATTGACTGGGAAGAGAGACTATCCACTTGGTCCACCTGCAAGGATGCAGCTTCAGTGAGACATCAGCCATGCTAGAGTTTGTTTTTCAGTGATATAGCTGTCTTTGAGTCATCTAGGATCCTGTATGTAACCCCAGTAAAGTCACTGCTTCATTAAGACTTGAGATGGAATCATGTGTTAGTTTGTTATCATTGACTTATCTGATCACATATCCTCACAAAATTATGCACAAATACTTTTCATGTATATGTCATATGACTAAGTCTTTATATTCTCAGAAAAAAAGAGTGGTCAATCTAAATCCAGCTTTCTGTAAAATCATTACATTTTAATGAATACACCAGAAAGGGGTCCATCTCAATGAGAAAGTGAATGGTTACTTTGCAACATCTGTTACTGCTCAGAATTTTTAAAATTTCTTTTTTATCATTGAGACTTCCAGGATAGAATATAAATTTCTTGAGAAATGTACTTGATTTGTGTAGGGTTTTTTTTGTTTTACTCTTTGGGGGCCCCTACACCCAGCTCCCAAAGAAATACTTGGAGACTTATTCTTACTTATCTTACTTATGAATGCCTGGTCTTAGATTGGCTTGTTTCTAGCTAGCTTTTCTAACATAAATTATCCCATTTCTATTTAACTACATTTTGCTTCTGGACTTTTTACCTTTTGTTATTCTATATATCTTTCTTTCTTTCTTAGTCTGTCTGTGGCTGGCTGTGTAGCTGTGTGGCTATGTGGCTGTCTCCTGGCATCCTCCTCTCCTTTTCTCTCTCCTCCCTCACTCATTTTTTCCCCTAAACCTAGAATACCCCTATTTATTCTCTCTGCCTGGCAGACCCACCTATTTCTCTCTCCTGCCTAGCTATTGACTGTTCAGCTTTTTATTAGACTTATCAGGTATTTTAGACAGTCACAGTAACACAGCTTAACAGAGTTAAACAAATGCAACATAATAGAATGCAACACATCTTTGCATCATTAAACAAATATCCCACAATATAAACGAATGTAACACATCATAAACTAATATTCTACAACACATTTGTTTATTGATTTCCTTCCCTCTTGGCCCCAGATGCTAATAGGCATATTTATTCAATAATAATACTCATTTTTAACATTTAGTGCCAAATATAATTAGTCTATTTTTAAAAATCAAATTCATTTACAAAGAACAAAAAGCTGGCAAGTTAATCTGTTAATTGTGAAGGAATATGATTCACACTCTAAAAGCGACTTAAAATCAGAACATCTAAATTGATGAGTTTTATTTGAGACAATAAGAATAATGTTGAAACAGTATGATGAATATTACTTGAAGTATAGTTGGACTAAAATTCAACGGAATTGGATGTTTCCACCCTTATGTGTGTATGTCTAGCTATTGCTCAACTTACCACAGTGGTTGGCCTAACCTACTGAAAGATATGCTGAGAATTTAGTCATATTCTTGATTATTTTCAACTAAATAAGATTCTTTTCACTAAAAGTATTTTTTTTTTGGTAATCTAATTTTTAGTTTGCTGTCATTCTTCCATCTTACTTCATGTATATAAATGCATCTTTACAATCAAGACTAGGGCTAATTAAAAATATTTATACATACCCACAGCAAGTATCATTTTATTTAGCACTACATATTTTTAAATTTGTAAATTTAAAGTTTAAAAGAGTTAAAAAATTAATGTGTAAAAACTGGCTTTGAGTAACAAAAGTTTGCTTTATCCAGTACAGCAGAGAGCTCTGACCCTGTTCACAATTTCTGTCTTCACGGCAGCCACCCCCATCCTGACAGTCCTTTCCAGCTACTGTTACATGTGAGCTCACAGCTAGCATAGCTGTAATTTTGGTGTACTGGTGACTACTCTTTAACAGATCATTTTTCATAAATTTTATAAAGCCCATATCTGCTCTGTGAAAGGCAATTTGTCATAAGCATCAAAACATCAAAATGCTGCTAAACCTTTACAATTGTATCCTTGATAATTCCTTTTAGCATGGCTTAGCTTTACAAACTTAAGCTACTTAAATATGTGAAAACATTTTTGTGATTCATGCCTCAGTATCTTTCACAAAAGTATTGTCTTTCATATTTTAAGTCTATATATTTAATCATATTTGGTTTTATATAATAGTTTTGACTTTAGCTTTATTGATTTCCCTTTTACCTGGTATATATTAGTATTTCACACTTTAAATACATTTAAAAACATTTCCACTTTAAACCATCTCAGCAAATGACAGTGTTATCTTGAGAGAGAAGTGTAGCTATAAATATCTCCCAGTTCATTTTGTATCTTTAAAAACTGGTCAGTCAAACCATTCTCCACATCATATGGTATGATAGGGAAAAGGATGTGAAACATGCCTGCTCTTATGCTTCTATCAAAATTTGTGTCTAATGAACGTCAAAGAAGGAAAGGAGAGAAGTGTTATCAAAAATTGCAGTGATCATTTTTTCTCTTAAATAAGAAGCATAGTGAGATTAACTGTGGTCGATTAGTGTTAAATATATACAATATTATGCCCAGTGAACTATTAAAACCAAAGTAAACTCTATTTTCTCCAAACATTAGGAAATGAATCCAACATTTTAAGTATTTATTTCACCAACTTCCATATATACTTTTGAATCTATACTGTCCCAGGTATAATAATTGTTGATGTAACTGTATTTTGACATGCTGGGATGAAATGACTCTTTCTCCTTCTAAATAAATGCTGGTAAGTTTGAGATTCTCAACTTATCTTTTATATACCATCAGGGTAATTGAAATTCCATGTGACAGATGTTCTAAATTCTTACATCCTTTATCTGTGTGCATTTTTCTGGTTATTCCTTGTTACAGTCTAAGCTACAACAGATTTGTCTCCTCATCTTTCACTCGTTGCTACTTAAGTTCAATCAAATAGAATCTTAGGGTTTTTGTTTGTTTTTTTCAAGACAGGGTTTCTCTGTGTAGTTTTGGTGCCTGTCCTGGATCTAACTCTGTAGACCAGGCTGGCCTCGAACTCACAGAGATCCGCCTGGCTCTGCTTCCCAAGTGCTGGGATTAAAGACATATGCCACTTTTGCCCAGCCAAGTAGAATCTTAATACAGAAATTTAATTCTGGAAATATTTGTTTGTAATTTCCATTTTAAAAACCTTTAACTTTCTTCACATTTAGTAGCCAGGGTTGCCTAAAAAACTTATATTTCCCTCTATTAGTTGAATAATTAGCAAAAAGAAGTACTTAAAGAAGGTCTTCAATACATAAACATGTGAGAATGTTTTAGGCTCTACACAAAATATGGAATCAGCTCATGAAGACGTTTCCTTTGTGGTTGGATTGGAAAGAGTAGAGAATTGATACCACCAGAAAGGATGAGTGCAATTGTTTGTGCTCCCACATACTGTGTGAAAGAATCAGGCCTCCACGAGTGGAGAGATACAGCTTCTTAAACTTGCTTTTTTAAGAATTCTGAGTAAGCTTCTAAGAAAACTAAATCAAAAGGCTAAATAAATCAACTCTTCATTATGCAAACTAATTCATAGGGTTTCATATTATTTACAAAGAAAGCCCAGTAGAGACCTAGATTTACCGCCCTCCTTCCCTTGATTAGCTCAGAATGTGGCCATAGTTCGACCCAGACCTCCTTAAGATGTGTATACAGAGGTCAATACAATTGGCTTTGACCTGTGCATGTGAGTGAGATGGGGAGGGTGTGGACCCGAGACTCTAGCGCTCTTACATGCATGCTGAGCACTACGGAAGCTCAACTCCAGGATGTGGCTCTCCTTTTCTTCTAGTCGCACTTATTAGGACAATACATGGAGGAGCTAGAGTTACTGAGTTAGATCTAGTTTTGTGAAGAAAAATACTAACCCGGCCCACATGATCCAAAACTGATTATACTTTTGTCTCTACGTACTTATCAAGGACCTATTTCTAGTGCCACAGCTTGATTAAACAAGAGGTGACAATATTC
The DNA here is from genome assembly GCA_902168405.1 of Peromyscus aztecus. Classification (NCBI taxonomy): domain Eukaryota; kingdom Metazoa; phylum Chordata; class Mammalia; order Rodentia; family Cricetidae; genus Peromyscus; species Peromyscus aztecus. Next base: position 7,863 of record CABHPQ010172670.1, on the reverse strand, counting down.
ACATTGATATATGTATATACACGAGCAATGATACGATTCTTAGCAGCGCATTTTCCTTTTATTGTAGTGGGTTCATTCAAATAATGAGACTACACTGACCCAGGATAATGTATAGGAAATGAGATTCAATAATGAATGCCAATAGATGGGCTGTATACACTTGCAAGTTTCTGAGCAATGATAGGATTTTTCACACTACTGGCACATTTTATTGCATACTCCTGGAGAATGTCTGAATACTTCATTAAAATATATAATGAGTGAAGGAGACAGACTGTCCAAGGTTGGTTCTCAGTGTGAAAGCATTTTTAATAGTATAAATCAGAATCATCTTTATATCAGATGTTTTTTCACTATTATGTCAAATTAAAAGCACTGTTCGAGAATGGTATTATTGAAATTGGCTATTAGGAGTGGTGACTGTGAAATCAAAGAGTAATTGTTTCCTGATAATATTCAGATCTTTTGAGTTTCTAATTATCTCCTTTACAGGCATTACTCAGGGATTTCTAATTGAATTCATGACCTTGAACCAGATTCACATTCTGAAGCTCTCTAGGTTTATTAATAAATCCTGTATTTTATTCTTATATTTATTTTTCCTTCATAGTCTTTCCTTGGTATTCTAAAGAAAGATGTTTTAAAAAGTTAATTAGCTAATGCAAAATTCTCCCCCATTATCATCATATTTAATTAAGATTTTCTTATTTATGCTGCCGTCTTAGCAAGGATTACAAGTATTCCTGGATGTCAGCTTCTTATCTATTACCTTCAGCTTTTAAACATAACAAAGTGCCTGGACTCTTTATTTAGTGTTTCAGGTTTCCTTTCTTTCAGGCCACAAAAGATAAATTCACCCAGATGCACTGACAGCATCAAGGCTTCGAAAATGCATCCATCCATTACCGTATAAGCAGTTCAGTCACTTTAATCCATCTTTTGCCCATCACTCAAATGTCAAACTCACATGTTTGAGAGTGTACTTTTCTGAGCATGCAGTTTCAAAGTAAGAGCCCTGTGTCTACTCACTTACAAACACGCAATGAGTAAGAATTATTTTGATCAACAAGACAACAACTATCAAGTGTTCTTACTTAGTAATGGATGATAAATATACTATGACATTATTCTGAGGACTGTTCAGTACTGACTGGTGATGACAAGTTCCATCCATCCCCAGTGATTGAAAACCCCTCATGGTTTCTGGTCTACCTTCACACCATTGTGTGTTTTTATATTTTAATATAAACTTCCATTTATATCCCTTTCAAAATGCTGGTAATTCAATTGTATATATCATTTTTATCTTACTTGTTTAATTTATTCTAATCAAAGTTTCCTTGTAATGTTAAGACACCAGAGCTCATAGTTTTGAGTTTATTAATGTTTAGGATATAACTAAACAAAAAGAAACATACACACCAAGAGATCAGAATTTCTAGAAAGTGTGGATAGTTTTTGGCAGTCAAAATATCTCACTTGAAGAAAGTGGATTTTGATATCTATACAGGGTCTAGGACTTGAGTAGGAATTCCTTTGTCCTAACATTAATAAGAGAATGTTAAAAAAGAAGGAACAGGGACTCAGAGGTTGTTTTGCAAATTATGTCAGTTTTCCAATTTTTCTCTTTTAAAGGAATTGTGAGGACTGCATATAGAAGTCTAAGTTGATATATATTATCATCACTTCCCAGAGAGTAATAGAACACACTAAATTTGTGTTTCATAGCATTGTTTTTATACTTGGGGACTCCCTGTTGCAAAATCAACCACAGATTCTGTTAATAATGGTTTCTGCCAAGGAATTTGTAGTCTCCTGTCTCCTCATGTGGAGTTCTGCTTCCATCATGGTTCAAGAATTCCTGAAGGTCTGCTCTAGAATCACTATTATCAGTAGCAATGTGAGCAGTGTAACTAAGATATATTTTATAGCTTAAAAACCATAAATTTCTTTATCATATGCCACAAACCACAGTTATAAGCTTTTGCAATTGTAGTTCCATATCTCAAATCTGATTTCAATGTCAACTGTCCAAAAATGTCCATGTGACAGAATTTTTCTTTTAAATAAATAATAAATATATAGCTGAACATGTCTCTGTTTATCATAGCAAGAAAATAATATTGGCCATGGTACTCACATGGCACTGTGCGGAGGTAGAGGTTGTCACGGATGATTTGCTGAAGTTCATGGTCAACAGAACCCTTCTGAAATCTTAAGTTGAGGTAGTGACGAAGATCCTTATCAACAATTCCTCCTAAAATAATAAAATTTCTTTGTAAGAGATTTAGAAAATATAATAAGGATACAACTTGATTCTATTATAAATACATTCATAACATATAAAGGATGAATAATTTCAAGTTACTCTTTTGATGTCTAAGGCATTTATTACTAATATAACTATTAGTCTGTTCTCCATGTCTATACTTAGTAATTTGTAAGTATCTTTACTTTTCATTTAAAGTATAGTTTTTATATTGGTAGGGTATTAGTTACTACTGAACTATATATAATTGGATGATCCATAATGTATCTCATTGCAGGGCTAAAAGGCTATTGATTTCTTCATTTCCATTGCTTTTTCCCCTAAACACGACTAATCACCATTTTAATTCTATTTCTATGAACTTCATTGCTACAGGCATCACCTGTAAGAGGAATCATACTGGCTTATTTACTCAGCAAATGTCTTCTGAGTTTGAAAAGACTTTTAAGTTATTTAAGGTTACTATGGAAATAAAGTGATATAAAAAGTTAAAAGAAAAATGGCTACATAAATATTGATGACTTTCTCACCTCCATGAAATAAATCAAAGTGATTTCTATGTTATGTAATATATGTGCTGAAGTTTTAGCTAGAAGTAAAGTTTGAATGTCTTTTCTTCTTTTGCCAACAAATAATTTAAATATGTTTGCTATTATAATCTAAAGAAGAATGGGGCTATGGCTTTGAAAAGCCACTGATGCAGTTCTATTGAATGTTAAGTTTAAATTAATTATAAATTTATTATATTATGAATATTCATTTTAAGATTCTTTCTAGTTCCAAACTGGAAAGAATAAATTAAAAAACAAAATACTGGGGGCTCTCAATATAGTCATCAGCTAAGAAAGTTTACTGTTGGAGGTTTTTACTCTTTTTGGGGCCTGCCACCCAGCTCCCAAATAAATCACTTGGAGGCTTATCCTTAATTACGAATGCCCTGTCTTAGCTTGGCTTAATTTCTAGCCAGCTTTTCTTAACTTATTCCATCTACCTTTTGCCTCTGGGCTTTTCCCGTTCTCTTACTTCTGCAAATCTTACTCTTACTCCATGGCTTGCTGTGGAGCTGGGCTCACACAAACTCATGCAGGCACACACATACATAAAAATAAATAAATTGGTTTTTTAAAAACCAAAATGCCTACAAGTGTAAACAAGAATACCATAAACTCTTATCTTTTCAAGCAATAATGTTAAGGCAAATGAAGTGTGACTGCTGTCCTTGGTTGGCAACTTGACTACATCCACAACTGACTGAAACCCAAGTGGCTGGGGTGTAGCTAGAGTTTTCCTGCCTGGCCCACGGTCAGGATAAATTTCTTTCACCTGCCAGTCCCACAGCCGCTCAGATCCAACCAAGTAAACACAGAGACTTATATTGCTTACAAACTGTATGGCCGTGGCAGGCTTCTTGCTAACTGTCCTTATATCTTAAATTAATCCATTTCTATAAATCTATACCTTGCCACATGGCTCGTGGCTTACCGGCATCTTCACATGCTGCTTGTCCTGGCGGTGGCTGGCAGAGGCTCCCTCCACCTTCCTCTTCTTTTTATTCTCTCTGTTAGTCCCGCCTATACTTCCTGCCTAGCCACTGGCCAATCAGTGTTTTATTAGCAACACATTTGCCATACAGAACATCCCACAGCACTGGGGTACCTCCGAGGGTCAGTTTCTTAATTACATCAGTTGACTTGGGAAGACCTACCCTGAATCCAGGTCTTGTGAGGTGGGAAGATCCACCTGAAATGGGCTATACCTTCTGGTGGCAGCATATATAAAGGACATGGAAGGAGGAAGCTCTCGCTTGCCTCACTGGTATTAGAGGCTACTTCTTTGGGATTAGGAGGTATGAAGAAGACCAGATGACACAGCCAGTCTTGTGGACTGAAGAACTGCAGGCTTTTTGGATTTTTTGTGGGGAGACGGCCATTCTTGGACTAGCTGGACCACAGCTTGTACGCTACTACAATAAATCCTCTTATACATACATATATATATATATAATATTTACTTATGCAACATATATTTATATGTATAAATAAAACATAATCTATATATAAATACAATATTTAATTTTGTTCTTCTAAAGAGTCTTGACTAATACATGAAGGAAAAAAAGCAACAATACAGCTAAAGGTAATGGAAAGCTATGGTAGATTCCAAACATAAACTTTTCCAATTCTTTAGACTCTCAGATTTCACAAATCTGTACACCAGCTTTGTCACGTGAAATAGCATGATGTGGGCATGCAGAAATGCAGCACAAACACTTCCCACAAACTTCTTAGCATATTTATTTACATTCATTTCAAAATGTCTGAAGTTCTCCAAATGCATCACTTTAGTCGTCTCCTTGTCTGGGGAATACTCACAGTAACATGCCATGGAAAATCACTGTAACTCATTCAACTATTACAATTCATGCTCCCAAATAATGCTTCTTATGTATTTGAGGATGTGGCCTCTTAATCTATTTTTTTAGGCAGGCCAATGTGATATCGGGAAATAAAGGAAACACTATTTATTGGGTGCACACAAATATTTCAATCAGAATGACTATACATAAAATTTTCTAAATTCAAAACTATTCTCTCAGCCAAAGCAAAGCAGTCAAGCAACAAATCAACGAAGATCCACTTTGACATCTTTATCCTGGTTTGGTTTCTGTTCTGAGATAAACATGACCAAAAGCACACTTTCAGCTTACACTCTCATGTCATAGGGAAGCCATGGCAGGAATCTCAAAGTGGGGACAGAAGCAAAGACCATGGAAGAAGAGGGATTCCTGCCTTCCTTCTCTACCTTGCTTAGCAAATTTTCTCATACAGCCAGACACCCATCTACCTAGGGAGTCAATGCTCACACTAGGATGGGTCCTCAGGCATCAGTTAATAATAAAGAAACTACCCTATAAACATGCCACAGACACTCTGATTAAAGGCGATTTTTTGGTTGAGGTTCCCTTTTCTGAAGTGCTTGGTTTGTTTCAAGTTGACCAAAACTAACCAATATGATCTTCAAGTATACTCTGTCCATGTGTCTTAAATTCACTGGCAGCCCATGAATCGGTAACCTAGGCATTGTAAAACACTCTTTTCCTGCCTTGTGCCTGCCAGCCCCATCAGCAGAACACCTTTGCCCTTTGATAACTCATCACAGCTACTGAGCAAGCATCACTCCCGTCGCTGTCCTCAGCTGTTGTTTCTGCCTGCATTTTAGTCTGTAGGTCTTTCCTCAACTGCACCCTCTCTCCCTTCTCTCCATCTTTCTGCCTCATATGTGGGGCATAACAAGTGATGAAAAGCTTTCTGGCAGCCCAAGAAAATGCCAGTTACAGAATACCAGCTGTAGTTTTCTCATAAATGTAAGCCAGCATCATTCCCCTAATGTAATATGAGTAAAATCACATTTTATACTCTATATCGTTTTGCCCCTGAAAATATATTACCATTTCTTCCACCACAAATATATAACATTTACCATCTTGAAAATTTATATCCCTTAGAAAATAATTACTAAATGTTTATCAACTCATTTTTTTTTTTTTTTGGTTTTTTCGAGACAGGGTTTCTCCGCGTAGCTTTGCGCCTTTCCTGGAACTCACTTGGTAGCCCAGGCTGGCCTCAAACTCACAGAGATCCGCCTGCCTCTGCCTCCTGAGTGCTGGGATCAAAGGCGAGCGCCACCACCGCCCGGCCTATCAACTCATTTTAATGGCTAGTGATATTTTCCCTCCAAGGAAAAACTTGAAGAAGCTTTTAAGAATAAGTATTAAATTTCCTTCACTAATCATATGACTTGCTACAAATTACAGATGATCCTATTTGTTTTGGAAGTATTTTTTGTTCCATGTTTTCTCCATCCTTGATTATCTGTCACAATTTACCAGAGCATCTCTTAGTCAAAACAACTTTATTTTTTTCAGTGTTCGTATTATGGCAAATGAAAATAGTTTACCTATCCAACTTCCTTTCTCCTGTTAATTCTTGGTAAGATAATTTTGATTTGGTTTTGGATCTAAGCATGTTCATGCTCAGCCACCAGTCACACGGATCTAAAGCAGCCATTCCATCCAGAGCCTTACTCCCAACTGTCCTTGTAGCTTTTAGCAACTAGTTCTAGCCATTGAGATCATACAAAATGAGAAAGTTATTTATTCCTTGAACTTGACATGGTATCTGAGATACAACAGCTGTGCTCAGACCAGGAAGCAGCAAACACAAGCAAGAAGCTCACACAAAGGTTAGGGTAGAAGTTAGAAACAGCTGGATCTCTGATGGCTTTATTAGGCAGCTGAAAGTAGTATGTTCAACTATATAAGCAAAGGTTTTTTGTTTTATGAGATAAGATAAATATTTTAGAGATAATGGAGTTTACATTCTTTTATAACTAACACAATTGAAAAGCTTTATAATAAAATCTCACTTGGTAAATCCATTTATAAATGGTCTATGTATATGGACTATTTATATACCTATGTAGCAATTGATAAGAGATTTCAAATGAGAGGGATTAGGTAACAGACATTGAAGGATGCCTGAGCTAAAAAATAGAGCCTAAAGTCTAAGATGATCTCAGTTATTTTTTTAAGTTTTTTTTTTTTTATTTCTTGCAGTGGTGTGTGTCAAATGCACACACCAGTCCTTACAAGTTAAAAATTCAAAGCAAGCTAACACAAAAATTTACAGCGTTAAAGCAACGATGCCTCTTTATCAAAATAGGAAATCTCCCTTCTTGTCTTCATGATCGCCCTGGCCTTCTTTGTTAGTGTATGTAGAACTTTTGTTCTCTTGCTTGTTGGTCTTTAGGTCCAGGGTGTTTATGTCAAGCAGAGCACTGTCCAGTTCTTCATCTCTTGTCTGCTTTAGCATCCAGTGGCTCTTATTATATTTCAATACCACTACAATACTTATCTGACAACACTCTCATTTTCTTCACATAAAAAGTGTTACAAACTTAAATACCAACAAGACTTAGTGAAAGAGAAGGATGGGGTATATCTCATGCATGTGTAGACTGTGGGCCACACTGTGAACTCTGTAAAGATCCAACTTTTTAGTCTAAAGCTGTAAAGTCCATTCTCAACAGGACCTCAGGCAAGCTTTTGAACTTAACATCAAAGTGTAACTTAAGAAGAATGCTAAGGAAAGAACATAGCTTAAATTTTTTCTATTGCAAATGAGGGAAGTGATACAGAGATTGTGTGAAACAGAGAATGAGTGAACCATAAGGAAGCAAAACTCAAGGACTATCAAAGAAATATCAAAATGTTAGTCACTGAAACTGTGCATCGGGAGTAAAGCTCTGGTGTTTCTTAGGAGTGTCCCTGGTAGAGGATGACAGTTTCATCCCTTTGATTATTTGAACACCCAGATGAAGGAAGGAAAGTGAAATGTTGCTTGGATAAAATGGGTGAATACTTGGTATATTCCTTAAGAAAATGTGTCAATTAGTTCTACTTCTATAACTAAAACCAGATACTCTTTCAAAATTTGAGATGGAAATGCACTAATATGTAGAGTGTTTATAGCAAGGCACTGACTGCTAGTAGCTGGAGGCCTTCATTCATGCACTAACCATTGACTCATTTTTAT
>CABHPQ010172669.1:0-23186 GCA_902168405.1 Peromyscus aztecus | reverse complement strand
TGTGTGTGTGTGTGTGTGTGTGTGTGTGTGTGTGTGTGTGTGTGTGTTGCTGAGGATCAAACCCAGGATCTAGCTTTTACTAAGCAAGCAATCTACCACTGAGCTACAGACCATTCCCAGGACTTATGCTGTATCTGTCACTTAGATGGCTGACATTTCCCAGCAGAACCGGTGTAGAGCTTAGACCTGCTATCTGGCCTGGCTTCTGTGGCCTTTGAGACCAACTTTGGCTTCTGGTGCCAGCTCAGTCCTTTAGTTATCTGAGCTACTGAGCAGGACCTCGGGAGGCATCTTTTCTCTGGCATGAATGCACCCAGTGAGTAAAAAGCCTCCTTCCCTCCATTCTCTGAGCAGGGGCCCCAGGCCCTTCAGGCTTCAGAAGGCCTGACAGCAGGTGGTTTGCTCACATCTGGGCAGAGCTGGAAGCAGAGAAAGACAAATGCCTCTTCCTTTCTCCTGCTTTATTCAGTCTGGGACACAAGCCCATGGGGATCCAAGGTGGATCTTCTCTGGTCAGTTAAACCTCTCTGGAAACACACCCCAGACACCCCAAGGGTGTGCCTCATTAATTTTGTAGGTGTTTATTAATCCGATGAAGCTGACAATGTGTTATCATCACAAGTCTAAGCTTTGCCAACTTGACACACAAACACAACACTTTAAGCACAGTATTCTGCCCTGGCCCCACAGGACGGTGGCCATCCCAGTGTGAACTGCATTCCTTCTGACTTCAAAAGACTCCCCACTGTCTTGACAGTTTCAGTTCTGTTCAAAACTCCTAAATCCAGTCTAGGCATGGTGGCTCACGTTTTTTAACCCCAGCCCACAGGAGGCAGAAGTAGGCAGATCTCTGAGTTCCAGGACAGCCAGAGCTACATAGTGAGACCCTCCCTGTCTCAAAAAATAAAACAAAGCAAAAAGCCCTAAGTTCAGAGCCACTCACAATGAAGCACACCTTTAATCCCAGCACTCCGGAGGCAGAGGCAGTGGATCTCTGAGTTTAAGCCCAGCCTGGTCTACAGAGTGACCTGTCTAAAAAAACAAAACACAAAGAAGTTCTAGGTCCAATGTCTCTTCTGACACTCGAGACAATCTACTCTGAGCCCCTGTAAAATAAAAACACAAGTTATATACTTCTAACACACAATGTCATAGAAAGAAATTGCCATTTTGGAAGGGAGGGATAGAGCATAGCAAGGTAATATAAGGTCAAAGCAAGACTGAAATGCCTCCAGTGCAGCGTCTGGGGCTCACGTGGACTCAACAGCCTTGGGGAGTTCCATCCTTCTAGCTCTGCCACCCGCTGCTCAGTCTTTCCCTTAGACCAGTTCCACTCCATGCTTATGGCTCTCCCTGGCAGACATGCTATGGTCATGGCATCTCCAGCTTCACACAGTGGCTTCTCGGGGCACTTTGTGGGTAACACTATCCTGCCATACACTGACGGTCTAAATGACTTTCTGGAACCTTGATGAAAGCTGATGTGACTCCCTCTCAACTCTTGTACTTTTATGGCTGCAAAACCAGAGCTATGTGGATTCTGCTGCTAAATTCTGCTGCCAGTTTGAGGTGCAGTCTGGTGCTGGGATTGAACCCAGGGCCTTGTGCATGCTAGGCAAGCACTCTACCAACACAGCCACCTCACCAGACCTTGTAACTGATTTTATACCAGCGTGACCACTCTCAGTCCTTACTCCCTTATCAGTCCTGCCCTGCCCCCAGAGACCACATCCCTTATGTAACATTCACTGGTGCCATTTGTGAAGTGTTGCCTGTAAAGGAGTGATCTCCCACAAAGCCTCTCCCACTTCATCCCACCCAACACACTGTATTTGATCAACTCTTCCTAGGGGCTCTTGGCTGAGGGTCTGAGTCCTCGTGGTGGCTCCATGCCAATGCCATGTGATTGGCTCAGGCATCGGCCTTCAGGATGCCAGGGAGTCTGCTGGGGGGAAGTCTGTGTCTTCTTCAAGGGAGAAGCAGGGACAAGGTATTCCTTTGTCTGGTGGCAGGTGGAAGTGTGATGAGGGGAAGGCAGAGCTGCAGGAGCCATGTTGTGACCCGGGAGGAGCAGCTTGCCTGCTGGGTAGGAATTAACGGCACTGTTGAGCTACCCAACAAACCATCCTTGGCTTGACTGTTCTTGTTAAATAATGTCACCCAGGGTCTAGGAACTTCAATGAGAAGACTTTTTTTCATCTTCAGTTTTATTCATATCTAAGCAGACTTCTGCATTTCTTTCTGTGATGCGTGCTGGCAACACATCTTGGGCGTATTAGTCACACCTGTGACTTTACCATCAGAAGCAATTACAGTCTCTTTATACCACGTGACAGTGGTTTCATAGATGTCAAAAGAGTACTTGTGTGTCTTATGACTGAAGCTACTGTAGGGATGGAACCCGCTGTTAGGCCCTTTAATATGTAACGAGGGCGAGAGAGGATGCTTAATAGTGTGTGAGCTGCACCATGGAGAGTGCATGGGTCTCCACTGCAGGAGAGCAATCCCCTGGGTGCAACAGCTCTCCCTCTCACCCACCCCCAGGCACTCTGCGCTCTGCAGACGGTGACAGTGCAACTTGGGGTGGGGGTGGGGGGATGGGGGACAGCTGCACATTCTGCAGCAGTAGGAACTTCTCTCTCACACTTCCCCCCTCTCTCCCTCCATCCCTCCCTCCATCCCTCCCTCTTTCTCTCCTTCCCTCCCAGTCTTTCAGCTACACCTGCCCGGCCCTGCTCATCTTCTCCAAGAGGCACAACTCTGGCATATTTAGTCCTTCTCAGCATCTGTTTCCTGGAGGGCCCAGACTAATGTGGTTTTAATAACTGTTTTCCTGCACAGCTGCTTTCTTTTGTAATTTTCAAATGCTATGCTTTGAAAGCCCCCGTTCTTTACTGGGTTTTGTTTTGGGTTTGTGAGGCAGCCTCACTATGTAGCCCTGGCTGGCCTGGAACTCCCTGATAGACCAGGCTGGCCTCCAACATACAACAATTCTCCTGCCTCTGCCTCTCGAGTGTTGGGATTATAGACATGTGCCACCACCCCTGGCTGAAAGCCACTGTTCTGTCATGGGAATAGTTTCTCTCCAGTTTCATGACATTGTTCAGATTTCCAATGTCAATCCTGTCTCATAAAAAGTGGCTTTAAATAAAGCATTATTCTGTGACTCAGTTAGCGCATGTCCCCACATATGCATGGGTAGACAGTTCAGAAGACCCACACTCTTGCTTAAGCCCCTGGGAGATGGTTTTTCTGCTCTTTACCAGCCATGCAGGACAGCTCTCAGGAGGGCTCAATGACAGCCTCAGCACCTCCGTTCAGACTCAGCAGAGGAACAAAATGCCTTAGAGTGGGGAACAGCTAAGGTTATCCACGATACCACCACCTGGGGCTTAGAGCAGCTTCATGGACACACAGACTGACGGACAGGCACAGTCCTGACCTGCATACCTACTGCCTCGTACCCTGAAAGTGGCTAGAAGAGATGCTGTGCTCCTGGGGTCTCCCAGACCCTCTATCCCAGCAGAGGAGCTGAGATGCAAGGGCAGGTGGAAGAAAAGCTGGATGTGTGTGATTTCTTTTATATTGGACTGGATTTAAATTCTGTTTGTTTTTGTTTGACTTTTTTCAGGGCTGAGGGTTGAATCTAGGGCCTCAGGCAGGCTAGGCAAGCACTTTACCTCTGAGCTATGTCCTCAGCCCTTAGACTGGGCTTTCCATGGCCAAACCCAAAGACCTATTTATTTGTTTGCTTGATCTTTTTTTTTAATTATTATTTGTGTGTGCACATTTATAAGTGTTGGGAAACACACAGGTGTGTGGTTTGTGTACCTGTTATGTGCTCGTGTGTGTAGAAGCCAGAAGTCAACCTCAGATGTCATTTCTCAGAAACTGTTCACTTTATTTCTTCATTTTGAGATAGGGTCTCTCTGTGTAGCTCTGGATGTCCTAGAGCTATGTAAACCTTGCTGGCTTCAAAGACACAACAATCCAGCTGCGGCTGCTTCCAAGTGCTAGGATTAAAGGCACGGGCCATTACACCCAGCATATTCCCTTTACTTTCTGAGACAGGAGTTTTCATTGGGATCTGGGGCTCAGCGATTCAGCCAGGCCGACTGGCCAGTGATCCTCAGGGATCTTCCATCTCTAATGCCTCAGTGTTGCTGGCACAAGTCACCACATCTGGTTTTCGCATGAATGCTAAGGCTAAAACTCAAGCCCTTACTCTGTCGCCAAGGATGACTTTGAATTCCTGATCCTCCTGCCTCTACCTCCCAAGTGCTGGGATTACAAGCATGCACTACTATGCCCAGTGGCCGAAGGCTTATTCCTCTTATCCCTAAGAGAGTAAAGCTGAGAGATGGATGGTCCTAGGGCACCAAGAGGCTACAGAGAGGTACTGTGGTGGGGGCTGGGGGTGGGGCATTACCAAAGCCCCCTTATGTTTTCTGTGCCTAGGAGGATGCCTAAGAAGAGGATGAGGTTAGAGTAGCAGGGCATAGCCTTCTGTAGGGAACTGAAGAGGCTTGGGACTGGCTGATGAAGATGTAGCCACTTAGCACAGGTGCCTGAAGGGGGATTGACTTGGGCAAGGTAATACAAAGGAAAACATACTAGTCCACCATGGCCCTCCCGGGCTCCTGGCTCTTCCCCAGAGTTCTGAACAGGCTGGTGAGGCAATCTGGTGCCAGCATGGGGGAAGAGGATGAGCAGAGAGCTACAGGCAGCCCCAGCTGCACCGAGCGGGGCTTTCTGCTAATTGGAAACCAGCATAGTAAGTGGCTTCCTTTCCCAGCCCACTGCTTGTTAATGGCAATACCATGACAGCTGTGGGTAGTGCCATCCGTCCGTCCGTCCATCCGTCCGTCCGTGTGTGTGTGTGTGTGTGTGTGTGTGTGTGTGTGTGTGTTCCATAGCTGAGGTGTGCTGACTGTGGATGAGAACTGGTGCTGCTTCTGCTCAGCTGGGCCTGGGATTTGTTTCCTTGCTCTGTTTTGAGATTGGGTCTCACTGTATGGCCCAAGCTGTCCTGGAACTCACTGTGTAGCTTAGTCTGGCCTTAAACTTTAACAGTCCTCCTGCCTTGCCTCATAAGTACCTGGATTGTAATTCTGTGTCTGCCCCCTGAGAGCTGGGTGACCCTGAGCTAAGGACCCCTGGGCCACCTACTGCTTTGTCTGTAAGCTGGGGCGGTACTGACCCAGGACTGTCACAGGACTCCGTTTCCCTGAAACTGTGCATGTTAGACATAAGCACACAGTTAGATGAAAGGCTTGGAATTAGGTGCACAACAGTGAGCCATTTCTCTTATCGTTTCCAAGAGTCCAAGAAGCACCTTCCCTTCACCCTGCCCCAGGAAGCTCCGATCAGTTTCACAAACCTGTGTGGCCAGGAGTAGTGCTGCACGCCTTTAATCCCAGCACTAAGGAGGCAGAGGCAGTGGATCTCTATGAGTTCGAGGCCAGTCTGGTCTATATAGTGAGTTCCAGGACAGCCAGGACAAAGTAAGCAAACTTGAGTGTGCACGTGCCTTACCGGGGAGCAGGTCCAAAGGCAGCGTCACTGGGCAGATGGGGTGAGCCTGGACAGTCTGATCTAATTCACATGAGGGGACACCCTGGTTCTTGCTCCTGGTCTTAGGTGACACTGAGTGGCAAAATTAGAAGGCAGGGCCTGGAGAGATGGCTCAACAGTTAAGAGCACTTGCTGCTCTTCCAGATGACCCAGGTTCAATTCCTAGCACCCACGTGGCAGCTCACAACGGTCTGTAACTCCAGTTCCGGAGGATCCGATACCTTTTTCTGGCCTCTGTGGGCATTGCACACAAGTAGTGCACAGACATACATGCAGGCCAAACATACATACACATAAAATAAAAATAAATCTAAAACATTCCTTTAAAAATAACGGAGTGTAAGGCAGTGGTTCCCAAACACACTGTAGCTGGCAACTCTGCAGGAGAGCCGGGTACAGGACCCCTCAAGTGTCTGGTTCAGGAGGCCTGAGGGGCCTGTGGAGGTGCTTTGCTGCATGTCCCGGGGTTCTCTATGGGAGCAGAAACCTCGGGGTGTGGGTGTGGAGGGAATGCCCTACACTAGGCTCCCCAGCCTGGGAGCTCAGGCAGGACATCCATTGCATGGTTCTGGGACAGAGTTGCTTCTTTTCCATGGAAACTACTCAAAGGGACAGGAGGGATTCCTTCCTGGGACCCCACTTCCTTTCCCAGCCCACTGCTTGTTAATGGCAATACCATGACAGCTGTGGGTAGTGCCATCCGTCCGTCCGTCCGTCCGTCCGTGTGTGTGTGTGTGTGTGTGTGTGTGTGTGTGTGTGTGTGTGTGTGTTCCATAGCTGAGGTGTGCTGACTGTGGATGAGAACTGGTGCTGCTTCTGCTCAGCTGGGCCTGGGATTTGTCTCACCCCCGACTCTCCCTGCAGAGGCACTTACAGGCTTCATAATCCAGGTGATTCCAGGGTTCTTGCGGAACTCCTCCACAAACAGATGGTACTCGCATGGCATCTCAAAGGTTTTGGGGAAGAAGTCACACTTGGCTGCCTCCACCTTTCCCGCCTCGCGCTCCAGCTGCTTCCGGAACCTCTTCAGGTTCTTTACCATGTAGTTCTTCCTGGTAAGCTGGGCATCAGGGGACAGGGCAGGTGGTGAGCCTCCTGCTCCCTGCCTTGCCCACCTCTTTTTAGAAACAATATTTCATTACATTTATTGGGGGGGGGGTGGCTAAAATGAGAGAAAGAGGACATGATGACCACTTTCTGAGCTCTAATCCTCAGCAGTAAGTCTCCATTTCCCCCAGGTTAGGACATGTCCCTTCACCTGCAGTGAGTTTCTTTCCCCCCATACCACAGAGGGAAAAGAGTGTTGGGGGACTACTCTGACCCTAGTCAACCAACAGTTACTTCTGTAACCATGCACCAAGGCAAGCGCCCTGTTAATGGTTCTTTTCTTACTCACGCACCAAGGCTGGGGATCCTATTACAATCACTTCCGTGTTTGTGGATGGAAACAACAACCCAACCCCTGCAACAGAAGGTACACTCGGACACCTTAAGACCAATGGAAGGCCTGACATAGTGGCCCACCCCTTTAATCCCAGAGGCAGATGGATCTTTGTGAGTTTGAGGCCAGCCTAGTCTACATAGTGAGTTCCAGGACAGTTGGGGCTACATAGAGAGACCTTGTCTCAAAAACAAACAAACAAACAAACAAATAAACAAACAAAAGACCAATGGAAGTGTAGGGAGAGTTATCAAGATGGGGATATTTGAACCCTAGAAAAACCCCCAGGCTCCCTTGGAGTCAGCGGCATCCAGCTCTGGGCCCCCCTCTGTCTAGAGAGCTCTAACACTTGCCAATAAGTTTTGGTTTTGTCTTTGAACCCTTTTCCAGTATTGTGATTATTTAACTGATAGAACCCACTAGAACCAGAGGTCAGAGAGCAACCTCTGGGAGTCAGTCTCTCCCATTATATGGGTCTTGGGGATTGAACTCAGGTCCTCAGGCTTGGCTACGAAAGCCTTTACCTACTATGCCATCTCGCTGGCCCTCCTGCCCACCTCTTGATCCCAGCCTCCACCCTCAGAGTAGCAGGAACAGTCAAAAGGACTCCAAACAGACAGCCTGCTGGTCTGGAACCATTCACACTTCTCAGGCTTGGAACCTGAGGCTCACCTCATAGTGGTTCCGGAAGTGACTGATCCGCACGTGCTCATCCATGTAGGTGTGGTCAAAATTCTCACGCAGCCAGCTGACGTCACACCAGTAGAAATCCCACTCGCCTTCACTGCAGTGAGGAAGACAAGGGTCAGGACTGAGGACTGAGGCATTTCTGGGTCTCATAGCACATAACATGAGTGGGTGGAGGGCAAGTGCTGGCCACAGCGGCTGGCTTCCCTGAGGCACCAACAGATGCAGCCATCCTGAGCCCAGAGGGCCTTATATTACTTCTCAACAGACTGGTCACACCTGTTCCAGTCCCCACCATTTCCTAAGGTGCAGGGTGCACCCTGCTTGAACATCCTGTCCATCAGTCACACACTGATGCCTCTGCAGGCTGCATTATAGGGTACATTTATTGTTCCCTATAAAACAATAAATCCACCCTCTCTGCCCCATGCCCTGCTACTTTGCTTTGAATTTTGATTGTCCCCCAAAGGCTGGGGTGTCATCAGCCTCGGCATCACTGGGAGGCAGAGGAGCCCTTGAGGGATGGGGCCCAGAAGAAGGATGTTAGTTTATTGAGGGGCATGCCCTTGAAGGGGATATTGGGCAGGCTCTTAGTGCCTCTCTGGCTCTTGACTTTTGCTTCCTGGCTACCATGAGGCCCCACCATGCTGTCCAGCCTTGCTATAGGTCTAAGAGGAAAGGGCCAACTGATCTTTGGCTGAGACCTCCAGAATCAAATAAACCTTTACTTAAAAGGGGGGTGGTCCTCTATGTAGCCCGGGCTGGCCTTGAACTCACAAAGACCCACTTGCCTTCACCTCCCTAGTGCTGGGATTAAAGCTGTGTCACTACTTGCAGCATCTTTTCCTATTTTTAAGTTGATTGTCTTAGAAGATATTTTGCCCAAACGATGGAAACCTGACTAAATACTCTCCACCCTGCTTTTATTTTTTTTATTTTTTTATTTTTTATTTTTTTTTCCTATTGAGGCCAAGTAGGCTGTTTTGAAAAACGCCTTGAGGGATCTGAAGTCGAAACATACAGCAGTGAGTAGGTGACTACCTGGAGTGATGAATGGAACCAGTCCTGACCTTGAGCAAGTCAGGAAAAATGTCATGGTCTATTGTATTTCCCAAAGGCCTACACTGTCTCTTTCATCTCAGCGACTGCAGGCTACAGAGACCGGGAGAAGCCATGAGAACCTTCTTCGGCAGATGGTACAATGAGTTCTCAATGTGTGAGCAAAAATGACTCATTTGACTGCTGACACGAGGTGACCTTGACATGGTGCTTCGGGGCTGATGCCCCAGCAGCACGTGGACAAGCCACTCCGCTGTGGCTACTGTGAACCCTGACCTGCATGCGGGAGCTGCTGGCCAAACGTCTGAGTAGCTGAGCACTGAGATTTCTATAGAGCAGGGGGAGCAGTGACCAACAAGTTCCGCTGGGTGTTGGAGTTTCCAGAGGCTAAGGACCTGACTGTCTCTTAGTTCCTCAGCTGCTCGATGAGCGTTTCTCCTGGATGCCAACCATGCATAGGAACCTGGCCTTCAGGGGTGCTGGGTGCTGTGGAATTCTTCCATCCCTTCCACTGTGTGGAAATGTCTTTGAGCATGTGAGCCTCGTATTTCCAACAAGCTCCAAATGACTTTTTAAAAGTTTAATAGCCACATCCCTGCTTTTAATTGAGTGTTAAGTGGGAAAATAGTATGTACTGAGACAAACTGGTAATCACTGTCACATGATACAAAAGGCTGGTGTTTAAGTAGGAACAAGTGAGTCTCTGGGGAAATCCCAAGTAAATCACATGGGCTGGGATAAAAATGGCCTGTGGGATGGAGTGGCACTGTCAGGAATTACCCATCTCCACGGGTCAAGAAAGCAGAAAAGGATCTGCTTAGGGAGGAGGGCCAGCAGGAGGAAGGAACAGGAGAAGTAATGGGGATATGAGCAAAGTAGAGTGACGTTCATGTGTGGCAACATCATCACGAAACTTACTGTCTGGGATGTTAATTAACAAATTTTAATAAAATTTTTCCACTTCCAGATTTTGTTCTGAATTTCTTTTTAAACAGGCTAAGGGGTTGAATAAATGTTTTCTGTAGAGATTTACACATGACCCACATGCACAGGAAAATGTTATCATTAATCACCAAAATATGAAAAACCATCATGACATCCCAGTAAACGTGTACCTGGATGGCACTTTTTTTAGATGGATAATAATGAGCATTGGCAAGGATGTGGAAAAACTGGGGTTATGTATGCTGCTGCTGGAAACATGAAATGGAGAAGCCACTTCAGAGGATTCTGATACTTCCTCAAGAATTTAAACACAAAGTTACTACAAAAACTATAAAAACTATAAAAACATATCCACTCAAAATTTGTACATGAATGTTCACAGACTTTATTAATAACAATGTTAGTGTGGAAACAGCCCAAATGTCCATCTGCTAATGAATAGATAAGGAGAATCTGGTACGAAATGGAATATTATTCAGCCAAAATCGGGGTGGGGATGAATAGCTGATGTGTAGCCTAGAATGCGTGAGGTCCTGGATTCTGCCTCCAGCACTGGAGATGGGGTAAAGGTACTGATGCAAGTGAATTCAAGCTCAACATGGCTGCGCCTTTGAAACGAGACCAGAAAAACTGGGCAAGGCTGCTCACACCTATACTCCCAGCACTCAAGAGGATCACTAAGGGTCTGAGGTCAGCTTAAGCTACAGAGAGAATACCAGGCTAGCCAGGGCTACTAGTGAGATGCTGACTTGGGAAGGGAGGGTGGGGGTAGGAGGGAGGGGAAGGGGGGGGAGGGAAAGGAAGGGAGGGAAGAGGACAAAGGGAAATTGTCCGGCTCCATTTGTATGAGGTGTTGAGCAGATTGAAGTCGAGGTTGGGCTGTAGGGAAAGGAACTTGGGAGGAACTCCTAGAGGGCGGGGATTTTTTAGGGGAAGAGGAAAATGTTCTGGGGTGGGACAGTGAGGATTACACAATGTTATGAGCATAAAAGACAGGAACTGAACTAGGCCTGGTGGTGCAGGCCTGGAGTCCCGCACTCAGAAGGTGGAGGCAGGAGGATCAAGAGTTCAAGGCTATCCTCGGCTACATAGTAAGGCTCAGGACAGCCTGGGCTATAAGAAAAAAAAGGCATGGACTGGTTTTTGATGTTGTTTTTGTTTTGAGACAGGGTGTAGATTTTGTTGTTTTTGTTTTGAAACAGTCTCACTATGTTGACCAGGCCGGCCTTGAACTCACAGAGCCCGGCTGGAATTGTATCTTTTAAAAAAAGGGTTTATTTTCTGATAGGTGAAATTACCTTTCAATAAAAAGGGGAGAGACGAAGGAGGGGATGGCAAAAGGTGACAGGTAGATCTTTCGCCTGGGCTGCCACTGTCATGGCTGCCCTGAGCTCTGGGCAGGCTCTGGGCAGTTTGTTCTAGAACTGTCTCCTGAGGTTATGTTCGCTGGAAGACAGCAGTGGGATCCAGGAACACGAGGATATGAATGGACAAAGTGGTCAGCACCTCATCGCTCCCAGCATCCCTCAGGGGTATGAATGGGCAAAGTAATCAGCACCTCATTGCTCCCAGCAACCCTCGGGGATATGAATGGACAAAGTGATCAGCACCTCATCGCTCCCAGCATCCCTTGGGGGTCTGTCCGTTTGCTCATCTGTACGCGTGGAGGCTGTCTCCAGGGGTGCCAGTGAGAGGTGGGGGTAGATGGGGGTGACAATGACAAAACACCTGGCCAGATGTTGCCAACACTCCAGTAAGCTTGACCAAGATACATCTTGATCCCCAACAATCAAGACAGAAATAACTGCACAGGGAGGAACTGTGAGGTGTGTTTCGGGGCGAAGCAGTCCTGAGATGGGGGACCTGAAGGACCCTTTGAAAGTGACCCTTCAGCTGAGATCTGAAGCGTAAAGAGGGCAGTGGGAGAGGGTTGTAGCAGAATGGGGCCCTGGGGCTGGAAAGGGCATGTTCAAGGATGTGAAGGAAAGCCATGGAGGAAGCAAAGATGTCAGAGCTGAATTCGAAGAGCCAGCTAGGACCCACGAGAGCCAAGGCTCATAGAACAGCATGGACTGGAATCCATCCTGAGACTGCAAGTTCTTTCATGCACATACCTCCATCATGCTCGTTCTGTGCGGCCACTCTTTTTTTTCAGAGCTGAGGACCAAACCCAGGGTCTTGCGCTTGCTAGGCAAGCGCTCTACCACTGAGCTAAATCCCCAACCCCAAACTCTTTAATTATGGAGAAAGATAGTAAATGGCTAACAAAGGTCAGGGATCCTTCCCATTCTGTCATCCTTAAAGTACCCAGATGCCTGTCTGGCTCCTGAAGTGGCTACTGCCATTTCAGGCTTCACATCCCGTTCCTCAGCAGGAAGCAGGAAAAGGGATATGTTCGGCCACATCTGTTCTAAGTCTGAACAGACAGGCTGATGGTCTCAACCAAGACCTAACTGTTTATAAATGTAAGTCCGCCAAGACTTGGGTTCACAGAGAATGAAGAGGTGGAGAGGCCCTGGCCTGTGGGCGCTTCCTGATTTGACAGCTCTTAAGGCATCCGGTTTAGGATGAGCCATTGAGGATGACTCTCACAGTGTCAGCTTCAGATCCCCTGCCACCTGACCGGAGAACAGAGGCTGGAGGGACAGGTGGGACCCAAGGGC
Organism: Peromyscus aztecus; assembly: GCA_902168405.1. Taxonomy (NCBI): domain Eukaryota; kingdom Metazoa; phylum Chordata; class Mammalia; order Rodentia; family Cricetidae; genus Peromyscus; species Peromyscus aztecus. The sequence continues at coordinate 10,817 of CABHPQ010172669.1, read as the reverse complement.
ACCAGCAATGGGGACAGTTTCCTTTTCTCTGAACCACCTTCCAGCCCCTCCCTCCTCTCTAGCTTGTGCCCTAACTCTCAGACTCATCCTACAATCACGGTGCCTCTGGCTCCAGGGAAGGGAAAGCCGTTCTGTTCCCAGGATGATTAGGAGATGAACAAGGCAAACCCAGAGCAGCTGCCACCATCATCTTCATTAGCACTGAATAATAATGAGAGGGCCACCCGGATGCCGCCTGCCACGGCAGCTGACCATTTCCGGTGGGCTGATTCAATCCATCTCCTGCCGCATGAAGCTCTGGGCTTCAGAGCACTTGCTCACTCCTTCCCTTGCTCTGTAGAGGCTGCTGGGACTGGGTGGAGCCAAGCTGAGATTCTGAAGACAAGGCATTAGGCAGGCACACACCCTGCTCAATGGCTTTCTGTGCAGAGCGCTCTCAAAATGGCATTTTCATTACTCTGTGCCGTGGTTTCCCGCTAGTGAAATGGGGATCATAATAGCATTTGCCCGGAAGATCTGAGGCGGGAGATCTATGGTGTGGTTAAGAGACAGTTTGTGTTAAGTTCTACAGGGTGCCTAGGAGGCTTAGTGACCAGAAGACAATGAATTGCTCGTTGGGTGCCTTGACATGGTTGGCTGTTGACTCCCTATCCCTCAAATCTATGCTCCTCTTTCTCCACAACAACAGAAGCTACCCTGGTGACGGGTGAAACTCTCACCATGTAACTCTGACTGTTACTCTGAGACCAGGCTGGCCTTGAACACTCTGACATCTGCCTGCCTCTGCCTCCCAAGCGCTGAAATTAAAGGCGTGTGCCACTGTACCCAGCTGGAATCTCTGCATTTACCTGGGAACATGTGGCGCACATTATCCAGACTTCCTTGCAGTGAGGTGTGGCACATGGCTAAATTCCACCATGGCTGCTATGAGGGGCAATCTCATTCACTGATCTCGCCTCACCCTGCCACTGCCATTTGAAGGCAACATTGAAGTTCCGCCTCAGTCATGAAGATGAGGCTTCACTCAGAGGAGAGCAGGATGGAAACACTGAAGGAGATGGGCTCCACATTGTGGTGGTGGTGAGGGGCGTGCTCTGCCATCTGTGAACTTTCATGTCAGGAACTTCGCCTGCCAAAGTCTCGTGTGGGTTTCTGTGACACACACTCAGCCCTCAGTAACTGCACCCACTGCCTCGTGCCACGTATTGTTGTCCCTGTCACTGTCCCCAGAGCCTAACACAAAAGAAGAAGTGAAGGCCTGCCAGTCGGGTCCCTCACTCTAGGCCGCAGACTAATAAGTGGCAGGGGAAGAGCAGTCCTTGACCAGGCTTGGTCCCTGGTGAGCTGGGAGCAGGTCTGTGAGATCACGTCCTTGTTTCTGCTGAGAGCAATGAGACACTGACTGGGCTGGAGTCCTACAGGGCACTCATGCTGTGTTAGTTTTCTCATTGCAGTGCCCAAAATACTGGACAAGAAGCAATGTAAGGGAGGAAGGAGTTGGAGGGGGTACAGCCCATTAGAGTGGCAGGAGCATGTTGGTCAATTCCCCCGAAGTCAAGAAGCAGGAAGGGATGAATGCTGTTGTCCAGCTGTCTTTCTCCTTTTTAAATTCAACCTGGGACACCCCAACCCCCAGCCCATGGGATGGTTCTGCCTACTGTTAAAACGGATCTTCCCACCTTGACTAACCTAATCTACAGACACCCTCACAAACATAACTAGTGACTTGTCCCTACAGATGATTCTAGGTCCTATCAAGTTGATAAGTGATAACCATCGCACATGCCATTGGGTCTTAAGCATTGGCCAGCACCTAGAAAGGTATCACATCACACTAAAAGTTTGTAAGGCTTAAATGCAATAGTGATGATGTCAGCAATACATGCAACACACTGTGGTGCTAAAGAAACCTCACATCCGCTTTAGGGCAAGTCCGGGAGCTACTGAGAGGAAGACAAAAGGAGCCCTGGACCTGGGAGACCAGGAAAGAAGGGCTGATTGGAGGGAGTAAAAGACATCTTACTCTTTCACTTCTACCCATCCAGGCCTGTGGCGTAGGACATCCATCAGTGTGTTCATGAGTGCGGTCTTGAACCGAATTAACGTTCTTGGCTCTCTGCAACATAAGACAGAAAAAACATGCTCAGGACCGTGACTTTCCTAGGATGTCCCCAAGGACTGGAACGAAAGGGAGGAAGAGAAGCCACGTTCTACCTGCAGATACCACAGGCAGAAGTGCCGCATCTCAGAGCTGGGTACCACAGCCCGCCAACACTTAGACTAGGCAAACCAAGACTCTCAGCATCTTTGAGCTATTGAAAAATAGCAAACTAAGCATGCAGTGCATGCCTGTAATCCTGGAGGCTGAGGCAGGAGGAACGCCATGAGCTCAAGGCCACCCGGATTTCAGAGTGAGTTCCAGGACAGCCTGGACCATAAAGTGAGACTTTATCTCAAAATAACAATAATAATAATGGCTGGAAAGATGGCTCAGTAACTAAGAGCATCATGGCTGCTCTTCCAGAGGACCTGGGTTCAACTCATAGCACCACATGGCAGCTTATAACCATCTATAACTCCATTCCCAGAGGACCCCAGTGCCCTCTCTGGCCTCTGTGGGTACCAGGCATACACAGATTAAACAGACATGCATGCAGACATAATACTCATGCACATAAAAAAAAAAAAAGTAGCAGGTAGTGGTGGCGCACGCCGGTAGGATTTGCTGAAGGAGGCGGAGGCAGGAGGATCACGAGTTCGAGGCCAGCCTGGGCTACACATTTTAAAATTAAAAAAAAAAAAAAAGTAAACCAGGCATGATGGTTCATACTTGTGATCCTAGTCCTTGGGAGGCGGAGGCAGGAGGATCAGTTGAAGGTCATCTTTGGCTAAATAGTTTGACGCCAGCCTAGGCTGCATGAGACCTTATCAAAAAAAAAATAAAAATAAAATGATTTTTAAAAACCAAAACACAGTTCTCAAGTCCCTACTATGTGCCAGGCAAGCCTGGCCGCCTCAAATGTGCTGTGACTAATTCTTACATCACATGGTAAGTGTCTGCAGATCCTCTTCCCAAGCATTCAGCTGGGGAGATGGAGCAGATGCACCTTTCCCCGTTCCTCCTACTAATGCAGCTAAAAACCCCAAACAGTATGTATAAACAAATGTAAGAAGACTGAGCTACGGTACTCAGGGAGGCTGCCTTGGAGCAAAGGGATAGCGCTAGTGACTTCCCCAGCTTCCCTCTTCCTCTCTATGTCCCAGATGTGGAAATGAGAAAGACAGCCAGTGGGCATCCAGAAGTGCTAATGGCCATCGGCCCTGGACAACCTGTAAAAGGAGCCTGCTTTCGCCAGCCTGGGGAAGCCCAAGACAGAACAGCCTTCCACAGCAGAATGTGTAGTAACGGCTCCACTCTAGTGAAACACCAAGAGAACACCTGTTGTCTACCTCCAGGGGTGCCAGCAAAGGTCAAGGGGGGAGTCCTCACTTCTCATGAGGTTGCATCAGTGTAGCCCAATACCGGCTGGGTCACTGGGTGGTGCAGAGGAGGAGGAATCCACGGCTGAGGCTTTCATCGGCCTCAGGCAGTCCGAGATCGCGTTGTCCCGTACCATAGGACGCCAAGGGTTGGGGAAGCCTGAACTTCCCCCATGCAGGCATGAGGTTGTCCCTCCAACTCTGAGCTGATGTTAAAGGGCAAAATTACCAATTAATACCACTGAAAACAATTGATTGAATCAATAAAATAAAAGTTCTTGAAAGACCAATAAACTTGGAAAATCTATCAGCAAGACGGACAAAGAGAAGAAGACACTGTTATCTCCAGGTGGGCTGAAATGGGGGGGGCGGGGCACTACAGACCCTACAGATACCAAGACCACAATAAGAGCATACTAATGCCTCTGCACACCTAAGTATGGCAGCTGAGAAGACGTAGTCCTTGAAATGCCCAGACCCCTACAGCTCTCCCGGTGTGGCACACTGTGTATTCCTAGAGAAACAAAATTCATTGTGTGAAAACACCCCCAAAAGATGGGCCTGGGCCCATAGGGTTTCCCTGGAGAATAAATTCCTTGAGATGTCTGTTCTACACTGTCTTCCAGAAAAAGGAAGAGTGGACCCATCTGTGACACTAGTGTAACTAATACTGAAATAGGATGTGGACAGTTAACGTAACAAACAAAGCTGCAGGCTAGGGACTGGGGTGCGGCAAGCCACAGAGTACCTGCTTAGTATGTGAGAGACCGGGGTTACATTTCCATCACCACACATGCAGGTGTGCACATGTATGTTCATAAACATACACCAACAAAGGAAATTCAGTAATACAAAAATAAGGATTACACTTCATAGCCGAGTGGGATATTTCCAGTAGGCAAGGCTGGCTCACTGTTAGAAAATCTAATTGATACAATTTACCACAGTATCAGATTCAAAAGCAAAATCACATGATATTGATTAAAGCAAAAAAAGCATTCCCGTGATTCAACCTCTAAATGACCAAATTAATATCATTAACACTAGACTCTGGATATTAAACTTACAGTTGTGGGGGAAACGGAGCAAATGGACAGATAGACAAACCTAATAACTGACAGATTTTACCCCCTAGGGTCACAGGTCATGAGCGTCCCTGGGAGTTTCCTTCCAGCTCTCTTTCAGGGGACATGATCTTCTCTTTTCCAGCTAATATATCTTTATGGATGGGTTTTCTTCTGATTCTCTAACAGAACAACAGATTGAAAAAAAATATTTTTAGACATGCATAGTGGTGCACGCCTTTGATCCCAGCACTTGGGAGGCAGAGGCAGGGGAATCTCGTAAGTTTGAGGCCAGCCTGGTCTACATAGTGAGTTCCAGGACAGCCAGGAGTACTCAGAGAAACCCTGTTTCAAAAAAAATTTTTTTTCCTTGAAACAGAGTCTCAGGTAGGTGAGGCTGGCCTTGAGAATAACTGTTGTCAAGTAACTTTAAAAAGCAGAATAAGAAGGTTTCGCTAAGAAGAGAGCAAGTAGAACAAAGGAGTACCTAACCCTGAACAAAAAGACAGCCCCACAATCCATCAGATTGGTGAGATCATCAAGCAGCAAACGCCAGATGTCCACACGAAAGCGGGAAGGAATGGTAATTACCACACAGTGCTGGTGGGGAACTGAATGGGCAGAGATTCAGCCCTTAAAACCACCGGCAAGCTGGGAGGTGGTGGTGCACGCCTTTAATCCTAGCACTAGGGAGGCAGGGGCAGATGGAGCTCTGTGAGTTCAAGGCCAGCCTGGTCTAGAGAGCGAGCTCCAGGACAACCGGGGTTACACAGAGAAACCCTGTCTCAAAAAATCAACCAAACAAAAACATAACAAAACACCCACTATTGTGTTATACACATGAAACCAGCAAACCCCTAAACACTGGCGGGAAGCAGCCATTGTACAGCCTCTGGAGAGGCCTTGCAGGTCAGTTCTATTAAGGCTGAACTTGCAAAAACTCTAAATTCAGTAAGTACTTCGGCCAAGTATGCTCCTAGGTGTGTTCTTAGAAGCATGTCTAAGATGGACAGAAGAAGGACCTCTGTCAGGGACTGATTGCTGACATTCGCTGTGGAAACAGCACGGTGGCAGCCTGCTCATATCCCCTAGGCATTCTCCACTCTCTGTGTGCCAACCAGAGGGCCTTCCCCCTCAGCACCTGAACTTCCCTCCCCCGACCCCCGACCCTGCCAGGGGTCACTCAGGCCTAGAGCAGATCTGAAGCTGTGAGGACTCAACCTCCCTCCCCCACCAGAACACAGCCGGTGGGTGGACTTGGAGCCACTCTCCAGCTCGGCTTCCAGGGTCTACACTCTGGGCAGATGGAGCCCACTGGCCTCAGCAACACCAGTTTCCTCTCCCTGGTTACCTGCTCCCCCCACATCACCGCCATCACCACCACTTCCTGGTGCTTCCTGGAATCACCTTCCAAATATCTTGCTCTGGGTCATTATCTGGGGTGTGCTATCTGGGGGACACAGGGAACCCGATAAGCCACATGTCTAGGCTCTGCTATGGGACAGCCTGGGACAAAGTTCCACATGTTCAGAGCCCCACTAATCAATACTAGAACTACAATTTTTGTGTTTTTATTATGTTTTTCGAAATTGCAATTTTATGTGACGAAAGCAGGGACCCTTGCAGAGGAGAAAAGAAACCAATAGACTACTTATACCCCAGCTCCTGAGCAGTCGGGGGTGGCCCTGTGATATGCTTATCATCAATAAGATTAAAAACACAAGGAAGACCAAGTTCCTGGGAAAGTTTGGGGGGGATGTGCCCTGAACCCCACCCCCCACCTCTTCCTGTCTTTGTTGCTATTGTTGTTTTGTTTTTGTGAGATGGGCCCTCGTGTAGCCCGGGCTGATGTTAACTCTCAATCCTGCCTAGGCTTCAGCAGGCCTGAAATAACAGGTGTGAACCACCAAGCCCAACTTTTCGGGTCTCGACTGTGACTTGAAGGCTGGACCTGCAGCAGCTACTGAGTGTCCATGAGGAATCAGCACAACCATAAAGCTCTAACGTCAAACCTCTGCCCAGCACTCTGGCTACTTCATCCTATGAAGGAAAGAAATGCGATTTGCTGTTGTGTTACTTGTAGGCAAACAAAACACGTTTCTTGTGCCCTGGTACAAACAGATGGGTGGGTCCTGTTGACTGAAGTGATCTTGGTTTCATTAGGGTAGGGATGCAAGTTCAGGGTCAAGACCTGGGATGGGATTAAGGAGCTCCACATGTAAGAGAGAGAGAGAGAGAGACTTGGCATTGATGAAATGGGACCAAACATTTGGAGAGAGAGGCTGGAAGAGCCTGAGAGAGCTGCCCGCAGTCACCACACCAGCCATAGGAACCTCAGTGAACGAACAGTGAAGATCAAACGCCGGCTACAATGTGTGCAGTGCAAACCCCTCCATACCCCAAAAGTCTCCAGGAAAGAGTATTGCTTTCCTGCTCGGTCCAGGTAGGTTGTGCTTAAGCAGACTAGTAGGTGCTGAATTCAGAACCCAGGCTGTTATGAACGCAGAGTGCCAGAGGGGAGGGATCAGTGTACACAAGCATCGGGTCCACAGGACTGGCTCCCAAGTCCAACCAGCCCTGCCCCGCAAGTGCAGGATTCCCTGCAAGGCAATCGGCTCTTCGAGTGTCCAGTTTCTCCATCTGCGTAATGAACACATTAGGAGGGTCTGCATCGGGGTGGGGGTAAGGATTTGATGACACAGCACAGGAAGTGGTGGGGTGGCCCAGGGCCTGACTTGCAATAGCTGTCCAACAACTACTTACTGTGGTTACTAGGGTTACAATCACAATCATTGAACTAAATAGTGGAAAGATGGCCAGGTGTCATGGAGCTCACCTGTGACCCCATTGGGAATTCAAGGTCAGCCCGGGCCACAAAGAGAGAGCCCTAACTCAAAAAGACAAATGTGGAGAGGGTAAAACAGAGAGATTGAGGAGGGGACAGAAAGGAGTGGGGAGGGAAAGAGGGCAGGAAGGAGGGCCGGTCCTGTATGTACGGACTGAGTGGGAACACTCACCGCTCTTTTCCTTTTGACACTCCATGGCCCTTGTTACTTTGATTCTGTAGGGAGAAAAGAAAAATGATGTAATAGTTTTGCACATCCACCTACCTTTCCTGTTCAACCTGGTTCAGTGAGTGAGCTGCTCAAACTACCACACTCAGCGGGGCGTAGGTCCTCAGGCATGAACATCTAGCTTGGCTGTGTTCTCCCTCATCATCTCCACCCAGAAATCAGGGCAGAACTTACCTGCTTACCAAGGAATGAATTCTCCATCACTGGAGAACTGTGCGACAGGCAAGATCGCCGTATGAAGGTCTGCATGACAGTGCTTCAAATGCCAACCCAAAGCCGCGCTGAGAGGAGTCTGGGCCTTCCATTCTAACTTTGAGTGTTGATTGTACACGAGATCTAGGAAGGAGCTGTTGTAGTTTTTGTTTTTTTGTTTTTTGTTTTTTCTTTAACACTTTGCTCTTTGGGGGCCCTGCCACCTGGCTCTCAAATGAATACAGAGACTTATTCTTACTTTTGAATGTCCAGCCTTACCTTGGCTTGTTTCTAGCCAGCTTTTCTTAGATTATCCCATCTATTTTTTGCCTCTGGGGTTTTACCTTTCTGTATTCTATGTCTTTCTTTACTTCTTACTCCATTGCTGGCTGTGTGGCTGTGGGGCTGTGTGGCTATGTGGCTGGGTGGCTGGGTGGCTAGGTGGCTGGATGACTGGGTGGCTGGGTGGCTGGGTGGCTGGCCCCTGGTGTCTTCCTCTCCTTCCCCTTCTTTTGCTCCTCCTTCCTCGCTTCCCCTTCTATTTGTTCTCTCTGTCTGCCAGCCCCATCTGTCTCTCTCTCCTGCCTGGTTATTGGCCATTCATCTCTTTATTCAACCAATCAGGTGTTATAGGTAGATAAAGTAACACAGTTTCACAGAGTTAAACAAATACAACATACAAATACAAACAAATACAAAAGAATGCAACACATCTTTGCATCATTAAACAAATATTCCATATAGATAAAACATAACACATCTTCAACTAATATTCTACCACAGACTGAGCCCATTTCTCAGAGTGATTTCCTTACACCCCAAAAGACCTACCCAATCCTTCTATGGGTAGGTGTGTTTGATAGGAATTCCAGCCACGCCCCCACGGTTGCACATGTCTGATCATGTGATTCATGCACATGCTTGGAGTAGCCATGTGCACGTGCGGGCTGGCCCTTAAAAAGGCAGGCCCCATGTCCCCTGCCCCCTTCTCCCACACGTGTCCTTCAGCAGGCCTGGTCACATCTGTCCCTTTCTCCTTGTCTGAATAAAACTCTTGTTAGTGGATTCTGTCGTGTTTCATGACTTTTCCTCACAGGGTAAGAGCGCCACTAAAACCATCATTGGTGTCGTGCACTTTGCGCCTGGGAACCTGTACCAGGGGAGTCTGCTCTGTCCATGACAGCCCACTGTCCATTTGCCTGGCTGCCAGATCCTGCACACACCACTGGCTACTTCGATTGGTGAGTCCCCCACTTTTCAGCCAGCGCAAACAGTCTCCTGGATCCGTGGGGATGACCGTCGAGTGTCCGGTGCCCCACTGGCGTCCCCGAGACTGGGAGTACCCCCGACCATGGTCTTCACTGGCTACGGTCGGTCCCTATCACAGGCTAAAATTTCTAGCCATCTCCCACGTCTGCAGTTTGAGATATAATTCTCACGGTCAGACCCCCGTCTTCGGTTGTGTCTTCAGGCTGTGTAAAGCCGACACATTTTTCTAGCTTGATGAAGCAGTAAATGCTGTTGGACTCCTGGGGAGTCCTTGCCTTCACACCTTAGGCCCCCGCCTTATATCTGACGAGACGTCTGGCAGCCTGTGCCTGGTACAGATCCATCCTTGGCCTTAGGGATGCCTGGGACCTTGGCTTGGGATCACATTTGGTTTTTTAATTTTTTTTATTTTTCTGCCTCTCTGCTGCAGACATGGGAAATAAGGTTTCCAACCCAATCAGTCCCACCTCTCCCCTAGGATGCCTTCTGGAAGCTTTAAAACCTCTCGGCTTAATGTCTTGCTTAAAGATTTCTAAGTTTGTCTGTCTCTGTACTAAGAGATGGCCCAAATGTGCCTTAGAAAATAACAAAAAATGGTAGCCGAGCTGTTCCTTAGACCCTGATATTTTATGGGAATTATCTAACTTCTGCCAGCAAACAGGCAAATGGAAGGAGTTGCCTTATATTATAGCTTTTTTCTATTTAAGTTCTAAACCTTCTCTTCTGGATTCCGTCTCTCCTGCCCATATGCTCTTAGCTGTGCCTGAACCAGACTGAATCTCTGACTCCAGAACCTCTAACTCTAGATCCTGCAAATGAACCTCTGCCTGTCCGACTTTCCGCTCCCACTCCTGCTCCCAGGGGCCTGTCCCTTCGGCTCCTCCTCTGGCTTCTTCCTCCTCTTCACCAGCAGGTGTTTCAAAAGGCTCAGCTCTGGCTCCAACCTTTACACCATTCAAACCCACCAACCACTCTCCCTTTGCGAGAGGTGGCCGGAGTGGGTGGACTGGTTAAGGTCTGTGTCCCATTCTCTCTCACAGAACTCTCTCAGATAGAAAAGAAACTGGGTTCTTACACCTCTAATTCTGCTCCCTTTATTAAACAGTTTCAATATATTCCCCAATCATATAGTCTCACCTTTCATGACGTATATACAATACTTGCTAATAACCTACTTCCTGAGGAGCACAGGCGGGTTTGGGAACAGGCTAGGATGCATGCAGATGAGGTTCACCAAACTAACCCTGCACATCCTCCAGGGGCTGAGGTGGTTCCTGATCAGGACCCACATTGGGGTTATAACACCCAGGGTTTATTACCTGGCTCCTGCCAGGCCTCCGTAAGGCTACCCTAAAACCAGTAAACTATGAAAAACTAAAAATGATCATTCAAGATAAGGATGAAAATCCATCTCATTTCTTAGAACGGCTCACTAAGGCCCTCCTTCAATATAGTAGCCTAGATTCTGAAAGCCCAGAGGGCAGGCAGCTCCTTATGACCCACTTTGTCTCACAGAGCTTCCCTGACATAAAGGCAAAACTTAAACACTTGGAGAAAGGCCCTCTGACCCCACAGGCAGAAGCGTTAGCAGTGGCATTTAAGGTATACCGTGGGAGAGACGAAAAAGCCCCCCAAAAGAACTGCCAGATGCTGGTACATGCTGTCCAACCAGCTCCCCGAAAGCTGCCAGGTCCCTGTTTCAAGTGTGGGAAAGATGGCCACTGGGCCCAGGCTTGTA
>CABHPQ010172668.1:0-44771 GCA_902168405.1 Peromyscus aztecus | reverse complement strand
ATAATTAATGAAATATAGAGCACAACTGAGAACATACACAGCAAAAAATGAACAAAATGACTCCAATTTGCATATATCTTTCAATAATAACCTTAATTATTCAGAGTCTCAAGTCTCTACTCAAAAGACATAGGGTAGCTAAACTGATTAAGAAACAAAAGCCCACCTTTCTATTGTCCACAAGAAACCCATCTTTGCTTTAAAGGCAGACACCATCTTAAAGTGAAAGGATGGAAAAAGTATTCCCAGAAAATAGGATCAGGAAGCAACCAGGTGCTACTATTCCTAATATCTGAGAAAACAGATGCCAAATTGAAACTAGTCAGAAGAGACAGAGAAGGGCTTGTCATTCAAATCAAGGGATTAATTAATAGAGAAAATGTTACAGCACTAAACTCCATTTCATAAGAAGCATACAAATGGAATTAAAGACCCAGATTAAAGCAAACCCCATAATAGTAGATGCTTTCAATACCAAAACTCTCCAATACATTGGTCTTCTGGACAAAAGGTAGACAGAGAAATCTTAGAATTAAGTGACATCTTATACCAAATGGACCTTACAAATAGAATGTTCTACCTAAACACCAAATAACATACATTCTACTCAGTAGCACGTGGAAGCCTTTCTAAAATAATAATCCCATGTATACTATCCAAATATTATGCAATAGAACTTAAAATCAACAGCAAACAAAAATAGAGTAAGTGTATAAACTCAGAGATTAAACAACTCATTACAGATTGATGAATGGGTCAAAGAAGAAATCAAGAAAAAATATAAATGTTCCTAGAACTAAATGAAAATGAAACTCTGAGACACATTAAAAGCAGCCCTAACAGGAACATTTATAGCACTAAGTGCCTAGAAAGAAAGTGGATCCAGATGGGAGGTGAAGAGGAACTAGGAGGAATAGAGGGAAGGGAAACAGTATTCAGGATGTATTATGTGAGAAAACAACAAGACACACACAACACAACAACCAAACCCAGAAAGAGCTCAAATATATAACTTAATGACACAAGTCAAGTATTTAGAAAAACAACAACAACAAAAAACCAAACCCAGTGGAAGGCAAGAAATAATAAAAATCAAAGGAGAAATTAATGAAATAGAAACAAAGAAAACAACACAAACAATCAATGAATCGTGAATCTAAGACCTGTTTCTCTGAAAAGATAAACAAGATCAACAGACTCTAGGGCCAATTAGTCAAAAGAAAGGGAGGACCCCAAATTACTAGAATCAGGAATGAACAGACAACTATCACACAGACACCACAGTAACTCAGAATATTTCATGGGGAATACGTTAAAAACCTGTCCTCCATTATGTTGGAAAAGCTAAAGGAAATGGATGAACTTCTTGACTCATCTAAACTACCAAAGTTAAACCTAAACAGACTCAAACAAAAGAGGGGATTTAAATAGTAACAATCACAGCAGAAATCTACTATACTTTCAAAGAACTACACCCAATACTTCTTAAACTATTCAAAAACAAAAAATATGGAATTAGAAGGATCACACCAAAACTCATCCTATGAAACCAGTCTTACTCTTAACACCCAAAGCAGGTAAAGACACATAAAAAACAAAACTACAGCCAATATCTCTGATATTGTTCATGGATGCAAAAATATTCAACAAAATACTATCAAACCAAATATAGGCACATATCAAGAACATGCACCATGAAAAAGGTGGCTTTATCCTTGATATTCCATGATGATTGGTTCAATAAATGTAATTAAAACACATAGATGGACTTAAAGACAAAACTCACATGATCATCTCAATAGATACAGGAAAGCCTTTAACAAAATCCAACTTTTTCATAATAAATGTCTTACAGGGAGTTAGACTGGAGGGAACATACTTCAACGTAATAAAGGCCACATATGAAAAATCCATTATCTTAAATGGTGAAAAAACTGAAGCAATCTCATTATAATGAGGAATGAGCCCAGGCTGCCCACCATCCTTACTCCTTTTCAACACAGCACTAGAAACACTAGCCAGAGCGATAAGGGAAGAGAAGAAAATTAAAAGGATACAAACAGCAAAAGGAAAAGTCAAATCATCTGTAGTTGCAGATGAATGTGACATTACATATAAATGGTACCAAAGATTCCAGCAGAAAACTTCTAAAAAAACAACCAACAATTTCAGCAAAGTGGCAACTCACAAAACTCGGTAGCCACATAAAATGCTAGGTAGTTGTGAACGGTCACCTGTAATTTGAGTCTGGCACAAGCTGGCTAGTGAAGCCAGCCAATCAGAGAGCTCTGAGGTTGACTAAGAATCCTTGCCTCAAAGAATAAGGTAGAAGAGCCATCAGTGGAAGACGATTCCCCACATTAACCTTGGGCTTCTACTGCATGTGCACCTTCACAGATGAAACATCTACATACATACATATTCATTAGCAAAGAAAAAGAAAAAATATCCAGGCCAAAAAAAAGACAACAAAGCCAGGAAAAAAACTAGATACTACTATTAGCTACAGTGCTTACTCTGTTTAATATGCTCTTTAGTTAAGCAGCATGAAGGAAAATCCACAGCACACAGATATGTTGGAAAAGGGAGGCCTATTTCAATATTCTTTTGAGGTAAGGGGAAAACATCTGCAGTACTACACCCAAACTGTGTATCTAGTTTATTAAGGTTACTTGCTGTACAGAATCTGAAGACTCATGAGTAAACTCCATATTCTGTTTCCCGAAAGTATAGAACACTTATACACATGCACCAAACATAACACATCACACACATCACACACACACATCACACACACACACACACACACACACACACACACACACACACACACCACTGAATCACAAAAACTGTTCTGTACAGTTTTACAATAGAAGTACCACTCATACATTATTTTCAATACTGTTAAAAGTTTTGCACTTACTAAAGTCATCTGACAGATGACAGTTTTCTATGTAATGTATACTAACAAGGAGCAACAGCAAAAGCCCTAGGTGGTTTTAGTGTGAGTCTTTGTACACGTCAGTAACAAGCCCCTAGAAGAAGCCAAGGAGTAGAGGCAGGGGCAGGGAGCACCACGGGCGATCAATATGCCTATCCTGTGTACAATAAACCTAAAGAGAAAACATGTGCTCCTAAGAAGAAATATTATCCCAATACATAAAGAAACACTAAAGTGAAAGCCTACATGATTTCTCATATCAGTATTACCACGGTTGTCAGTTTGCATTGAAGCAATCCCTAAGTTCAATATATAGTTTTATGAAATCTGAGAAGTCACTCATAAAGTCGAAAGAAAAAGAAAAAACAAGAATATCTTGGGAAGGAAAAATTAATAAAGGAATTTGTTCCAGTGAATAGTAAATCATATCACCAACTTATGGTTTAGTAAGAGAACACAAAAATATAATATAATTAGACCTCAGAAATTTGAACAACTGGTGATCTCACTGGTTAAACAGGTCTCTACTTGAAATTACACACACAAAATCTCAGTTTTAAAGTAAAACATAAAACCATTAGAGATTTATTAGAGTAAAAAAAAAAAATAATGGCCATGGAGAGACAGAATGGAAAACCGTTTCAGACTAAAACAACCTCCCCAAAATACAAGAAATGGAATTGATTGCATAAAAATTTTAGTACCCTACATGACACCATGAAGTTAAAAATTAGGAAATGATGTAAGACAAAGGACTACATTTACATCAGAATTCCTAAATAAAGGAAAATCAAAGCTCAAAACACAACTAAAAAATTGGGGGAAAAGATGCAAACTGGTAGCTCAGTAACTGGTAAGTAGGGCCCACTTCAGCCAAGAATCCATGGATTGTTTAGTTATAACATCCACAGAACACCTCATACTACAGGATGGAGAAAGAAACAGGTATTGTATGCCATCTGTAAGAATATATGTTGATACTGTGGCTAATACTATGACACCTTCTGTAAAAAATATACAAATTCTACTTCTTGGCATGAATCACATAATAAATACACAAGCACAACAAAATGCATCAAATATTTCCACTACCATTCTGCAACAAAAATAAGGATCTCATTGGATGAATTTTATGTATCAATGAAATGGAATATTTTGACAGTCATCCAGAGTGGGACAAAGATACATAAACAGAACTTAGACTTGAATGCCATTAAAACACACCTAGTTGGCAGGGGCATGTCAACTGTTAACAATCCAAAGAGTGCAATCCAAAGTAACTGAAACTGTTTGTGAATACTCATTTAATAACCCAGAGGATCTTGATAAAGGTAACTGCACTGCCCATTCTGAAAAATACATTATCAGGGAAGACACAGTAAATAAGACAAAGAAAATTTTCAAACAAGCTCGACCTATATTTTAAAAATAACCATTCACAGATAAAATATGAACATGTATGAAGTAAAGTCATAGAGAGAAGTGTGGTGAGAAGTTTAAATCTTCAACAGCAGTATTGTCTAGGGAAAGTGACTGGGATCTTTGAGGATAGTGGAATGAAAAAAAGATTTACACAGTTGATCTTCTAAATTTCTGTAAGATTGTATTTTATATTTTATACGATGAGTATACTTATGTATGAAAAATACAAGGAAAATAAACCATCATAAAATGGTAAGATACAGTTTAGTGTTGCAACCTTGTATGTTTCATAAATAAAGATCACTCTGGCAGGTGTTCATCTATGAAGAGGACACACTGGTGGATTTAAGAGCTCTCTGCCTTCAGACAAAACATCGCTTCTGACTTCCTGAAAATGTGTACTGCCACTTCGGACAGCTTCTCTGTAGGAAAACAGCTCTCACTCAAGAAAAGAGTCTCTTCACAATAGCAGGCTTCATTCTACAGAATACCTTGTATCGAGGTGAAAGCTCTCAGGGATTAATGCAGACCAGAGCACCAAAGGAACTGCTCATCACTGTGAACTAGCACATATAGGAGGAATCACCTCTTTCTATAGTTTCTCAACCACCAATAAACCACCAATAAAAAGGCCAACACAAACTGAAACTCTCAGAGAAAGAGTCACACTCATTTTAAAGATTCGACAACACTGACTGATGGATCACAATTTGATTGTTGGAATGCTGTAGATCGAAAGTCAACTTATCACAGGCTATCTTTAGTCCCCTTAACAGACATTCACTACCACTTCTGTATTAGACCTAACATTCTTGCATTCTTGTGTTCATCTGGTCAAAGTTCTTATAATACATTAACATAAAAAAACAGGTCACTAGCTTCCACCAACTCAATAGGTATGAACACCATCACACAGCATGTGGCAGCTACATTAAGGATGTCTGGTATAGCCTGCCTACTTTATGTTCCCACCAATGTATTTGAAAATGTACCTCAATTTAAGACTTTCTTTTGTTCTACACCTTGTGTCTACACTACAGCATGTCATCTGAGGCTACCCTGTTCCCGGGCTGTGAAAACTGGCTCGAGAATAAACTGTCTCTTATCTCCTTTGAGGCGAGAGTGGTGTTTAATGTTGACAACAGGTTCTTCCTTAAAGCCAAGCTGACCTTCTGGGAACATGAGACCTGTGTCATCAGGCCTGGTTATTAGAGCTAAGTAACGATTTCAAGTAGAAATTAATGAATTTAAAGTTGATAAGTTATCTTTTGAGGCACAGACTCCTTAGTAACCAAGAAACAGTTATATGCTTTGCATTTTGATATAAGATAAACTCAAAACAAATATCCATATAATTACTGTATGATAGTATAATGGGAGAGTCATCATAAATTATCTTACTAAAGCTTTAACTATTTCTAAATGCATTTTTTTAAAGAATGAAAAATATGAACAATTTCATGTCCAACTCAAGTTCTGATTCTCCTATTTTTTATAGATTTTTTTTTTTTTTTTTTTTTTTTTTTTTTTTGGTTTTTTCAAGACAGGGTTTCTTTGTGTAGTTTTGGTGCCTGTCCTGGATCTCGCTCTGTAGACCAGGCTGGCCTCGAACTCACAGAGGTCAGCCTGGCTATGCCTACCCAAGTGATGGGATTAAAGGTTTGTGCCACCACCGCCTGGCCTACAGAATTGGTTTTATATTTAGAAGAAAACATTGGTGACTAATGCTTTTCACTTCTTGATTTGAATGAGAAAAAAAAAATCACAACACCAATTGGTTGCTTACTTCTTAAGGGCCAACAATGCTCATCTGTTTACAAGGTATTTTCCCATCAAGCTTCCTTTGACAAAAGGTCTTGACTACTTTTCAGTGTCATTCTTCATTTCTGCCCAGAATTATTCCTGTTACTAAACTTACTACAATCACATTGCTCTAGTTATTGTCTGAGTAATTTATTTTGTATCTCCCAAGCTGAGCCATCCTGGAAGCCCCCTGCTTCACTGTCAGCTCGAGTCATGTAAGATACAACATCTTCCCTTTGTTTTTATGCAGTGTCTTATAATATATGTGTAACAGTTATATTTTCTTAACTAAAACCCAATGCATATGATTGGAACCAAATAGCTTTTTCTAAGTCAAGCTTCTATACACAGCCTTCTTGAAAATATAAAGAATAAATTACATACAAACTGATTTTCCTGACCACACTTCAATTATATTCAATTAAGCTTGTTCTAAAAAAAACTAATAGGGCCGGTTGGTGGTGGCGCACGCCTTTAATCCCAGCACTCGGGAGGCAGAGCCAGGTGGATCTCTGTGAGTTCGAGGCCAGCCTGGTCTCCAAAGCGAGTTCCAGGAATGGCGCAAAGCTACACAGAGAAACCCTGTCTCGAAAACAACAACAACAACAAAAAAAACCAAAAAAAAAAAAACTAATAATAATATCCTAAACAAAATTCTCAGAACCAACTCTGGACACCACATACTGAAAAGAAACAAGAGTAAAATGCAGTGCTCAGAGAGGAGCAGATGTTCACAACAATCTCCCAAAGAAAGTCAAGGTCTCTACTTTCTATTCACATAAAAATGCCTATTTTTACAATCAATCTGCAGGTCAATACAACTGCATTCACAACCAGTCTCTAAGCGCAGCTTCTAGTGAAAGGCCAGTAAAGTACTGACTTCCCTTCTCACATCACTTTTCTTACTAACTTGTACACAAAGTCTGATTGATCACTCACATATTTCAGAAGAATACTTGAACATGTTAAGAATTATGTGTCATTACAAAATAGAAAATGACAATGTTTTAAAAAATTAAAACAAATGGAATAGATTTTTTAAAATGTTTATTCACTTCAATTTTTGCAATGGGGTTTCCTGTAGCCCAGGCTGGCCTCGAACTCACTGTATAGCCAAGGATGACTTTAAACTTCTGGTTCTCCTGCTCCAGACTCTCCAGTGCAGGGGTTGCAGATGTGCACCACAACAGCTGGGCAGACTTTTAGGGGATAGTTCGGGTGATGTTAGGTGTCTTCATGAACACTTACCTGACACAGAAGGCCTTTCTGAGGCAGAGGAGGAACTCGTTCTTCATACACAGGGGGTGGCTTCTGTGTAGGTGGAAGGTCGATTCTGTGTTCAAAACAGTAAACACAGTGTGGGGGGTTCCAGGAGGAAAAACAAAGAAAACAAGGTTCTCACAAATCTGAAGGATAGTTTCTTCATACTATAATAATACATAACTATTCTACTCTACATATTTAATTAAGTTATATTCTGTTAATCCGTCAGGAAATAAAAAGTCATCACTACTTCTAATACTTAACACCAAACTAACTTATTCACATTAAAGAAGCAATTCAAATAGAAACACTGAAAATTATTATTAAACAAGTATCTTGTGCATGATCCTTTTTCTCAAGTTTGGTATATTTTGACCTTTGACTATGCTGACAAACATTTTAAAGACAGTATTTTTAAAAGATTTTATTTATGTATATGTGCATATGTCTGTCACATGTATGTGGATGTCCAGAGACCAGAAGAGAGGTCAGATTCATGCAGCCAAGGGTACAGGTGGTTGTGAACTTCCAGATGTGGGTGCTTGGAACCAAACTCGGAGCCTCTGCTGGAGCAGCAAGCACTCTTAAGTCGCTAAGCCAATCTCTCCAGCCCCCAATGTGTGTATTATTACGTTTCTCCGAATGGTCATAGGAGTGACTCAGAAGATTGACAAAAGCTCACATTATAGTTTGGAACGGATTTCCAAGATGGATTTTCAAAAGGGCTGCCTTGGGGCTAGAGAGACTGCTCAGCAGTTTAGAGTGCTTATTCTCCCAGAGATCCCAGGTTAAGTTTCCATCACCCACATGGTGCTCACAATCATCTCAAACTCTAGTTCCAGGAAATTTGATACCCTGTCTGACCTCCATGGACATCAGGGATGCACATGGTACAGAGACATACATGCAAACAAAACAAGCATGCACATAAATCAAAAATCAATACATCTTTTAAAAGGAGTTTATTCATTTTTAGAACTTTTACCTCATAAATTAAGATTTTTTTCAGCTACAATTCATTATAAATCATGCCATCTGAAGGATCCAAGATTTCCTTGAAGAATGTATTTTTGATGACCTCATCCTTAAAATTTCCTAATATTCACACATATTTTAAATGTCAGTTAGATATTTAAAAACACATTTATGAGTCTATAGTTGTTTTATAGAAGTTAATCTCTCATATATATACATATATAGTTTTCAATGATTTAAAGACTAAAGATGTATTTTCAGTACTTTTGATTAGCAAATGAAATAAAAAGTTATCTGCTGTGGGATGTTCTGTATGGCAAATGTGTTGCTAATAAAATACTGATTGGCCAGTGGCTAGGCAGGAAGTATAGGCAGGACTAACAGAGAGAATAAAAAGAACAGGAAGGCAGAAGGAATCACTGCCTGCCAGCCACCGCCAGGACAAGCAGCATGTGAAGATGCTGGTAAGCCACGAGCCACGTGGCAAGGTATAGATTTATGGAAATGGATTAATTTAAGATATAAGGACAGTTAGCAAGAAGCCTGCCACGGCCATACACTTTGTAAGCAATATAAGTCTCTGTGTTTACTTGGTTGGGTCTGAGCGGCTGTGGGACTGGCAGGTGAAAGAGATTTATCCTGACCGTGGGCCAGGCAGGAAAACTCTAGCTACAGTTATCTATATTAAAAGATAAAATAAATGAAATCTTTAGATGCTAAAATAATAAATGTGCCATGATCTACTCATTTCTCAATATGGGCATAAAGTGGTATTTTCTACTGAAAATAATTCATTAAGTACATAAAAAGTTTATTATAAAAGAACTCCCATCTTACAATTATCAAATTAAAGCAGCATTTGTCCATCTTTTATTCATAAGCAGTAACTTTTCTCTAATGAAAATAGAAACAAATTTATAGCTCCAATTAAGGAAGAAAACCAAAGCTGATGGGAGCAGTGAGCTGAGCATGGTGACAGTGACGACATTATGACAGGGTCCAGAGAGACCAGTCAGTGATTGTGTCAGGTGGAAGAAGTGGAGCCCTACACCAAAATACTCCAAAGAAACAAAAGAATGTATCATTTGAATACCAGCCTCATGCCCTCAGGCAAGAGGAAGCTCTGCTACTCAGTCCTCAAAATCAAATCATCTTACTCTGTTTCCAACACAACCATGTGAAATATGGAAAGTTATCATACAGGCAGAGATAATAAGATTAAAATAAAATGATATGTTAGTCATTACATTCTACAACAAGGTACAATATTTCTCTTATAATTCAATCTCAGTGATTAGGAAAAAAATTGCTTAAATGAAAAGATGTTTATTTTATAATTAAATGAAACAAAACATTTATTTTCTTAAGAAAAAAGCTTTAAAATGAGAGTCTTTAAAAATAATTCTTGGTAGTTTAGTTATACCTATATATAAGACAGACATATAATCAATTAAGCCTAAGAAATACTGAAACCAGTACTTAGTACAGGCCTGAATTCTATTCAGGTTGGACAACATAAGCTATCAATATGATGCATTTGGAAAGATGTCTAATGATGTGGATGAGGAGCTGCCTAACACCTTTGCTTCCAGCAACCCTGTGAAGATTCTCATTTACTAGGATGCAGTTTAAGATGTTCTGATGAAATCCCAGTTAACTAACAAAGGTCCAACACTATCCTTATTTCCATCTGTTGAACACTGAATATAAGTAACGTAAAAGGTGGACACGAAGGCTAATGGAAAACGGATGTTCACAGCTGAACACAAGCAAAACCGTTACCTACACTTTGTCAAGATATGATGGTCTCTTCTTCCGCGGTGTTAGCAGCACAGTCACAAAGACAGCGATGATGAAGAGCGCCAGGACAGCTCCAATCACAGCTCCAGCCACTGCTATGGATGAGGTCTGCTTAAGTGGGATGTCTGTTAAGTAATAAAAAATTAGACTTTTCAAACAACTTGAAAGAGTTCTTAGAGTTACATGCTTTAATTTTTACAGTGCTCAATGGCTATTTGAAGTATTTACCCAATAATTAGTTTAGATGACCTCAAATTTAATCCATCCATTTTAGAAGAATTATGTTAATACAATTCTATTTTCCTTAAGACACCCAACATTAACTTTACTCAAAATTTGGAAAGAATATCTCTGATCAGTCGTTATTGAATAAATCTATTTTCTACAGTCAAATAATGTCTAAAGAAAATATATATAAAAAGACAAAGATAATTTTAAGTTCTCATTCAAACAGGTGATAAAAAAAATCAGTTGACTAGTAATACATACACTTACCATTTTGTTCTATTAAAATGAAAGAGAAACACTATTAAAAATAATGTAATAATATTCAAGGACTAAAGAACAACAACAATAAAAAACACAAAAGCATACCACAGACATAGTATAAAAAGTTATAGAGTATACTTTAAAAACTTTAAAAACTGTTTTAAAATATTTAAAAAGCAGACATGTCAACAATAGCAGTTCTTTTCTACATGGCTAAAGGCTACATTTCAATATACATTTATACATCATTTATACAAGTTCTGAATACTACTAATTTACTTCTCAGACTAAAGGACACACTTTGTTAAGGAGCTAATATAGCAGTTAGCATCTCACACAAATTTTAAAAGGCACTATCATTCATAAACAGGAACCACTGCAATTCAAATGGATTAAGTAATATCATTACTAAATGTTTTACTTTAATTCTAGCCATATGAGATCCAGTGGCCCAATTTTGTGGAGTAACTTGTTTCCTCCTATCTTTTTTTTTTTGAGACAAGGTGCCATGTATCCCCGGCTATTCTGGCACTTGCTGTGTAGCAAAGGGTCACTACGAACTCGTGATTCTAATTGTGGGGCCTTGTAAGTGGGGGTTATAGGCATTTGCCACAATGCCCAGTTTATGAGCTACTGGGGAACCAAGGCAGATTTGTGTATGTATACTCCACCGAACAAACTACACCCTCACCCCCTGAACTTGATTTTGTTTTACTCTTCTAACCAATAAGGCAGGCAGTGAGAAATGCCACTTTAAAAGTGAAGCCAGGCTCTAAAGCAGCCTGCCCATAGTCATCCATTTAACGAGCAGTAAAGAACAAAAGGAAAAGCCAGGGTGAGGGCCAAGTCTCCAGCCACTGCTCTTGCTCCAGTTTGGGGACTGGGGTGGGAGGCAACAGCTAACACAGCCTTGCCCTTTTGCTCCCTATGGGAAACCAAAAGCTGTTTTCATTAAAATGGTTTAGTCACATGTCTTAAATCCTTGTAATTAGTTTTCAGACCAGACATGCATGGCTAACTGAAGTGAAATTGAAGCACTATAGAATATTTAAAATATTTTTTACCTATTAAAGTATTTTTATTAAAATGTGGCTTGTGGCTGGGCATGGTGGCATGTATCTTTAATTGTAGCACTAGAGAGGCAGAGGCAAACGTATGTCTATGAATTCAAGACAAGTCTTGTGCATGTGGGGTTTTACATGGCTGAAAGGTTTTCTTTAGCAAGCTAACAAGACAGTTTATTAGTGGGTCATTTCATTAGCTTCATTTTAAACTCCAACTCTTACCCTTCAGTGCAAGTCATCCATTTGAATAAACTGTCAATCAATGAATACAATCTAGACAGAGTGGCCATAGCATGCAATTATGCCCAAACTACAACTTTTAATTTTCACACAACTGAGATTATCAGTCTAATCACTAGCTCTCATCTGTCAGTGGAGTAAAGAGGATTTAGTGCTTATAAACCTGAGATTTGGAATCATTCAACCTAATCACTCACTTCTTCAGAATATATATTCTATTTTCCACCACTGCACCAAACTACAATAGTTGAGTCCACTCTGTCTTTAATGATCGGCCAACTGAAATCCATTTTAAGGACTTGACCAACCAAAGTCAACCACCTAAAGGCAGTGGAAGAAATAAAAGTCCTAATCATCAAATTTACTAGTTATTACACACTAGCTCTTTTAAATGTCTTAAATTGAATCTTTCATTTGATAAGGGTAAAATGTCCCTACCATTTTGCCCAAGTACACAGAATTTAAATTTCTGTGTTTTATTTTATAATGATGTTCACAGGATAGAATAGTAGTACTTCCAAACTGTTTTTCAAAAGCTCAGGTTACTCTTGAGTATGAGTGCAAAGTAAAATTGTCAACCCACAGATCATCACAATAGGTTCACTTCACATAGGTGAGTTGATGCTAAATGCATATGTATGTTTCACATTTCCTTTCCTGATTCTTCTACTAAAGAAAAGGACACAGGATATTTAAGGATAGTCCAAGGCATTAAAGATATAAATTTTTGAGTGTCAGAATGAAATACAAAGGAAGATATAAAATCTTTTGCATTTAAATTGAAATATTTTGATGGAAATTTGAGAATTTGGTCCAACAATAATACTGTAGTCTGAGATAAACACACTGACACTACATAAACTCTCCATACTGCACAAGCACAAAGGTTCAGTGCAGAAGTGAAACTTGGCATTTTTAAACCTAAGCCAGTGACTCAAGAAACATGACATGTTCTACAATGTTTAAAATGACAGAAAATAAATGTTAACATTTTACCATGAAAAGGTGGTATATGAATCTCTAAGAACAACAGATTGCTGCTACTGCAGTTACATTACCTCACATTCACTGGAAACTCACCCTCCCACACAAAAAAGAAAAATGACAATCTCCCATACATGAAAAAAATATCACCTGTAATTAATTACAGATACCAAGTGTACATCTTCCAAGAAAAATGTTCAAAAACCAGTTAGCAACCAACCAACCAATACATACTAAACTTTCTGGAAAATATGCAAATAGTAAATATTATAGCTATCAAATACAATTAGTTTTGTTTTTATTATCAATCTTATATTTACTCTCATACTATACACAACTGTTATTACCATTTTTTCCATAAATAACCCTTCAGTTTTCAGTGTGAGGATCCACACCTCGCACATGACAAGCATGTGATCTACTTTTGAGCTATACTGTCAGCCTTCCAGTGTTCATTTTCAACAGCTTTTATGTTTTCAACACAATAGTTAAGTTTTTATCTATGCAAAGTTTCTCTCATCCTTTTTTTCCCTAAGAACCATTTTTAGCTTAGGTCATATTCAGCTGTTCATTCAATAAACTATCAGGCATCAAATGCCAAGCACTGTACCATCTCTAGGAACACAAGGGTGAATCAGACATAAGACTGGTCCTCACAAAAGAGAAACAGTCCCAAGATGAGGTTACAAATTCATAAAATATGCAGTCTAATCAAGTATAGAAACAGAACTAATATTTAAAAGACATTTAATGATTCATTGGTAGAGCTTGTCTAGAATGAGGAGTTATACTCAATTATTAACAAATTACCTCCTCCAAGGAAAAGCAAAAACAAGCAACAGTAGTTAAAAACAAAAGCAAATGGTAGCGAGCATAAACTATATGAACTGGCACTGTCAGCCTTATATGATCCGAGTGTCAGTTGCTCACTCGCCACTTGGGGCTGCACATAGGGAGGAAGGAGTGTAACAGTTCCACAACCAACGTGAACTGAGGAACTTCTTCACGGCCGTCGCTTATGTGCTCCTCCTTCTCAGTATAATCAACACGTACGACACACGGGAGTTCAGCCGACTGACTCAGTATTCATTTTTAACACTAATGTATCCCATGTGTCAGGTGAGCACCTAACCAAATGAGATTACCCAAACTCATCTGTGATATTCACTAGGTAAGCATTATGCCCAGTATATGCTATCCTGCAAAAGCTGTGCCATAATGACGGTTATCACATAACTCAGAGAAAAGCAGTGCCAACCTCTTACTCAATACATAAACTTCCCCCATTAGTTATAGTATGAAAGTAAAACCATGACAACCTAGTAGCTGTACTAGAGAGACCAATTAAAATACTTGTATTTTCTTCGTATCAATTACACTCACAATAAACCTACAGAGGGTCGAAAGCACAAAGTATGTGAATTCACTGTAACTGGCAAGACAATGAAAAATAAACACCTTGTACACAAAGATGAGCTCTCAAATGTAGTAGTTGTGACAAAAATCTTTCAAGTTCTCAACAATGCTCTCCCATTCCATGTGAATCAAGTTGTCCTTGAGAGCACCACATTAAGCCAAGTATCAAAAGATAAGTACCATAGAATGAATAAGGTCTTTTTAAATTATTGAATCAAAAAGTCTAAAAACCAAGATTTTTAAAATGAAGCACATTTAATTATTTTTAAATATCAGTTGGTGAGAAAAGAGGTTAACTTTAAAAATGAAGCACATTATGCATCCCAAATAGTGACAATGACATGGGCATTTAAAAGTATTATTTTATCAGAGTTAAAATGTCCATTTCGGACTACCTTAAAATACATACAACTGAGTTGCTCTAGTAGCACAAATATACTTGGAATACACACTCATATTTTTAGCTCATGTTACAATCAAGAGTTTTCACTGATCTACAAAAGACAGCCAAAAATAATAAAAGGTAAACATACAAGATGACAGAAAAGAGCATGGTTGGCATTTGTTAATTCTGTTGAAGCATCATAAATCTATCAGTTGAGATACACTTATACGGACTGGCCTCGCAATGTGGAAAAGGGGAAAAGGAAGTTTTCAATAAAGGGGAAGCATGGACAGGATAGTTCATGTATCAGGCACACCACAAGGTAAATGCACAGTTAGTATATCGGGACATGAGTAGGGCCTCTATTATTGTGTCTCAGCATTGAGGACCAAATGGTTGCTAGTGTCCAAGCAGAAAAGCAAGTACTATGAATCTCCTGGTGGAAGAATGCATCATTTCCTATGAAGTAACCTTGCTCACACAATGAAACTTGAGTGAAGCAAGGCTCTAGACCTCACAACAACTTATAAAAATGCAGAGGATGCATTTGGGATGCAATGAGACAATCTACACAGGGAAACTGTAGGAAAAAGCCATTTTCAGAAAACAAACCAAGGGAAGGATGGAAGAAACTTCTGCCTTTTGGGCCAGAACACACAAGAAGGTATTTCTAAAATTACAATATACAGATACTTGGGTCCTGATTACAACTGCTAAAACATGACTGAAATGTGAATACTTACTGCTTGAAATTATAGAGATATTCATTTTGGGTATAATAAAGATACTATGAGAAGTTTTTAAAAATGGCCGGTTTTTAGACTCTTTATCTTTTCGAACTTATCTGATCTACTGTCATTGAGTTCAGCAGGAGGGGCGATGGGCTTAAATACCACATTAGTGACAGTGAACCAGTAGGAACTGAAGTAGGTGATTTAAAAGAAAAAAATTCTCCACAAGTAGGTTTTCCCTGAGACATTTCTGTTAACTGGAATGGTGTAATTTCTGTACTGATGTGTCTACATAGAAATAATATGCATGTGAAAAATGAGTCTTTGGATTGTTCTCAAGCATTAAGGATTGTTTCTGCTGTGATGTTACCATTCTGAGGCCGTCACTGCTATTGTCATAGTGTGCATCTAAAACAGTGACATGTACTTTCTCCCCACAAAGAAGCTTTACTCTTCCAAAGTCAAACAGAAATACTGCCAGTCTTCAATATATGACCCCTACATAAATATATACAGTACGACCTTTTGTAAAAATAGCCTTATTTTCACTACTCATCTTTGTGGTTTAGAAATGTGGACATATACTAACAGAAGAAAACAGACATGTAAACAGAGACATGTTTAAAACTTTAGAAGTTGGGATACTGTTGACACGATTCTAGGGATGCTTGCATCAATCAGTTTTTATTGGTATACCACAGGTGAACAAAACAATCCAAAGTGTATGTCACTTTTAAGAAATGGCTGCTTGTTCAAAAATAGTTTAGAAAAATATATACCATTATTAAAAATAATAAATCGTAAGCAGGAAATTGATTATAAAGTGTAATTTCTACTCAAAACAATTCATAAGCAGTAAGTAAACACCACTAAAAGACAAGCTAAGCATCTTTTAAAATGAGCTGATGTCAAAATGAAAACAAACTGGGTATCTATACACAAGGGTTCCAGGAACCCAAAGATGACAAAATATAGTGATGTTCAAATCCCTAGGAAACTACTAGGTAAACATAATCTGTATATATCCTCCGAAATACAATTTATCTTCAAATCATTTAAACTGCCTAATAATTTGTAAATTCTGTGTAACAGTTGTAAGGAGCGTTTAAGAAAAGGTGAGACAAATAGTTTGCACATGTTTTGGTGCAGATGAACTTTTTCAGTATTTAAGTATCACTGACGACAAATACACAAAATAGCTACTGAATATATGGTAAAAGCAAACTGTCAATGTGGCGAATATGTCCACGTATAGGCACTGTCAGAGTTGACTTAACTCTATCTTTAACCTGATTATTACTTGTCTAGGAGGACAAATGAAGTAGATCCTAATTCTTATGATTATTAATTGCATTTTAATTGTTAATTGAAATGAAAATGGGTTATACATACATGAACATAAAAACAGGCACAGTAGCAAATATGAAGATGAAGAAAATAATACAGAATGTCATCTCACTTTAGAAATATACCACTGAAAAAGCTTTTTTTAAATCTTATTTCATGATTTACTACATGGCTATGAGAGCTAACACCTAAGAAAAGTAACGTGATGAAAGAAAGAGGGAGGGAGGGTGGAAAGGAAGAAAGAAGGGAGGGAGGGAGAGAATAAAAATGAATGAATAAATTATTGGTTAAATACGAAAAACTGGAAAATGGAACCCAATCCCAGAATGTCAAAAAAAGCTGAGAAATACTTCTCATTCTTTTTTGACAGGTCATTTCCAATTAACAAGTAGGGAGGGAAAAATCTATTTATATTCTAGACCCTGTAAGATTAAAAAGTCACTGTGTGTCATTCTTTCGTTTCTCATATTTTATGTTGACTACTTCCATGTATAAATAACCTATTATACTTATATACTTTAACAGTCCATCAAAATCACATCAAATATTTTTGCATATGAAATGGCTACATTTTTGTCAAATTTTCCACTTATTCTAATTCCTATAATCCCTTAATGTAAGACATGTAGCTACAGCTTCTTCCTAGAACTTTTTCACACATGGATGACTATCAGAGCAGTAGTTACTACTAAAAAATCTTAACAATTTCTTTATCTATAGCTGTGCGTGCGTGTGCGTGTGCGTGTGCGTGTGTGTGTGTGTGTATGTGTGTGGCAGGGAATGGGCACAGCCACACACGTCTCTTATTAGGCACATGGTTAAATACTAAATGTTCAAATACAGTCAAATACTAGTTTATAGTTAACTTCTAGCTTATGGAAACGTTTATATTTTAATAAAATTTACAGGAAAAACAATTTGTATTATTGAAATATTTTAACAAGTAGAAAAGAAACCATGAAGTAAATATAAAAATGTAAAAACAGTTCAAAAGATATCAAAGTAACAAAAGTAAACATGGTCTCTATAGGGTAAAAATAATCTTTCAAAATTTCCAAGGACATACGATTTTTATATACCTGACAATCAGTTGTGCACATCACTGGTATTCGTGTGAATACTCATGTTCACAGACAACTTCCCTATGTACAGTGTACATACATAAAGCTTTATGAACAGTGCAATGCTTCCAAAAAGCCTTAAGCACCAGTGTAAGATTCCTAGAACCTGCCAAGCCCCCAGGATGCCAAATTATCCAGATTAAGGATACAGACTATATTAAATACGCCATAGATTTCCAGATTGCCTTTTGCCCACAAAACCAAACAAAATCCCTAATATTAGCCACATAATAGACACAACGGGAAAGTAAGTTCACCATCAGTAGGTATCTGTACTTTAGAAACACAGTTCTTAAGTACTAATATTTTTTTAGGTTATATATTCGAGTTGAAATTTATATAGAATCCTAAATGTGATCATTCTGCTTGGAATCATACAGCATATCAAAACCTTACATCTCAAAATAAAATTTTCGATCAAAGGAGCAATAAATTCTTATCTTTCATGGAAAGAAATTTTAGGCCTATCTTTCTTGTGGCTCATATCACTACTCTTATTTAAATGAAAATACAGTTAGTTTTGTCACAGTGTATTATTACTAACGAACTGTGTACTTCCAATGACTTGGAAGTAATATGTCTTACTATTTGTCTATTAGGTGATTAAATATATTAAAAACATATTTTCAATGAGAGATTGGTGAACTAAACTGTACTTTCAATCTGATATTATTGCCTTAAAATACACGTTAGGGAAGAGCCTCTAATTTCCACAACAGTGCTAAAGAAAAAAGTATCTAGTCATTCAGAATAAAGCTTTTACTACTTGTGATATTTTAGGTTATGCCACAATCTGTCTTCTATATGAAACATATAGAATGACATTCTATTATATATATAAAATTCACATATACATATGAATGAATGATGATTGGGAGTAGGTGGAGCACCTAATTTACTTTTTATTAAAAATAATTTATCTGTTATGATTCATTTAATAACATCTTCACTGTCCTGGCAGGACACTTGTTCTACACAGTTCTTTTTCCTAATCAATCAATAGAAAAACATTCGTTGGGCCTTAAAACAGTTGCCATTATCACAATTTTTAGAACTCTACTAAAGAACTAATTTACCATACAAAGAAGATTAACATTTGAAGTTTTATATAACATCTCTCAGAAGTTACATGATACTGGAAAGAATATAGTTAATGAGCTATGTGAAACAAATGAACAAAAAAACCCAAAAAATCTCATGATATGTTTCCAGTTTTAATTTGAAAAAAACAAAAACAAAAATGAAAACCAAAAAAGCTTGAAACACATACATACATTTAGGAGGACATGAAGGAAAAAGGGATGGATTGCCAATATTCATCAGCAAGTGTTATCAACAACTGGCTTTGGAATTCAATTTCTCTAATTAAACCTCAAGCTTCAAAGTTTATTTTAATTGTTTTTTACATTTACCCGTTTGAACAACACCAACATTAAATAACTAAAACAAGATAATCTAGAAAATTCTTTGAATAGATTCCTGGCTGAAACAGCTCATGTCTAAATCTGGCACACGCATATACTCAAATATCCTCTCTCTCTGAACTTAGCTGTGTACCTTATTTTCATCACTATTCATACACTTAGCAAATAAAGCATTAAAATAAGGTCAATGCTTCATATACCAAAACCATGTTCACAAAACAAGAACATTCTTCCAGAGATGAAAAAAAATTAATAATTTTTGTGTTAGGAGGCATATATTTTATTATTCTTGCATGTATTTTGGACAAAAATATTGATCAGCTAATTATGCTCTTCCACACATCATATTCACTGAGTTTATGGCCACGGTTTTAGTGCAACAAAATATCTTTGAAAAGCCACTCTACAGAAATTATGGCAAGGCTCATTAAAATGCAGAGGTAAAGATTCTATCTATATAGAAACTTAGAAAATAATGTTTGAAAATGAAAGATACTCCATCAGGATGAATAATTTTAGTATACTAAAAATATATAAGCATTTCTGAATTAGATTTACTGTCAATTTTGATGGAGTACACATAGTGGTGATCAGTTTTGAGAGGTATTATGTTACACAAACATTATACTTGAGATTATAGTCTTAGGTAAACATTTAATACACAATGCCAAGGTAGTTTCATTTTTTTTTCTGTTTTTAATTTTTGTACCAAAAACGTCATACATTTAACGTTGACATTTCTTCTTACCTGTGTGCCTCAGACCAATAAAGTACTCTGCATTAGAATTTAAATCTTGAGACAGTAGTACAGCAGTGAAAAAAATTGTAAAGCAGCTCAGATACAGTGAACCCAGATTTTACATTTTCATTTGTCAGATCAGAATATAAAAAGTAAGCTTGAAATCAACTTGAAAAAGCTTATTCTTCCTCAAGAAAAAGTATGAACAATCTGAAAATGATCAACTAGTATGAATGAGACATTGTACAGAGTGAAGTCACATTAGTGGCTGTTAAACATACCACTCCCTCCTGGAAATTACGGACCCATCTACATGGGAGACTAAATCATCTTCATTGTCGTCGTAGCGCTCATCACTGACGAACTTCATTCCCATTTTTAGATCTTCGTAATAATCCATTGGTCTTTCAAACCTAGTGAGATTTTCTACATTATTCCACTGAGTTTTTTCAGGCTCTTCTAAGTAGTCTTTACGTATTAGATTGTTCACTGGATTTTTGTTCTCTTTCTTTACACTGTCTGGGTAAGCATCAAGCTCATCTTGTTGAAGAACATCGATTTGCGATTCTTTTTGCATGTCTGATGGTGGAATGTAGTTTTTGGCAAAGTAGTCTCCACGAAACGTCCGTCGTCTCCTATAGCAGAATATTCCAGCCAAAACACTCACAAGCACTATGAAGAGAGCCCCACCCACTACACTAGCAATGATGGTGCCAATTGTGTCATCCTTAATTGTTGCCAAAGTTGACAATGGAAAAGGCAATTTTTTAGGTTCTGTTGCTAGATCCTCGATGTCAGCAGTTGAGGGATGCCACTGAGCTGTAGGCTGAAGGGTGGTGGTGGTGGGAGGATCTAGTGGAGACAGTAAGATAGACAAGACACAGAAAGGCAGAGAATGTCAATGAGGCGGATTCAGCAGCAGTTGAAAAGGCAGCACAGTTAATGAATACATATTCACACTAACAATAGTTTTTCATTCTTAATTTAAGATTAGAAAGTAGTGTTACTTACAAATATTAAAAAATAAAACAAAACAAAGCAAACCAAAAGAACTGACTCTTAGTCAGTTACCATTGAGATGAGAAGAATGAACCCAATAGTGTGAGTACAAGGTCATTCAATCCACAGCTGAGTAATACCGTGCTCTAAGGAATGGGTTACTGTTTCAATGTAGAGTACTACTTAAGTGATCTATACACGGACGGCTTAAGAACAATCAGACAAAAACTCAATTAAATCAAGTATTCAAATGTATCTTCTTAGCCAATAGCAAAAAGAAATAAAATGACAATAAAAATGAAATGTTTTCTTAATATGCATCATTACTTAATGTGTAAGATCAGAACTTATCTTTTAAAAGAATGAAAAACCATAGAATCTTGTTAAATGAGCATACTATATAAGTTGCTGGTTTAATAATTCTCTCAAAAATATTTTTCTTATGAAAGAAAGATATATAATAGTAAAATTATTTGGTAATTTTAAAAATCAAAAAGCATATATTTAAAACTGTGTCAATCAAATGAGCTATTATCAAATGAGACTAACTGACACAAAATAAAAATTAGTAGTGATCGCCTCAAATAATCAATGGGTAGTATATATGAACATTTGTAAAATGAAGGAATTTCAACTATATTTGCATAATTCCATGCCATTGTTTTAAGAGAGACTGTCCAAAGAGATTAGCTAATATTTTAGAGAGAACATTCTAATAAAATTTAAATATTAGATGCAAATGGACCATTTATTGACATTATATTACAGAGTAGCCATTAATATTAAAAAGCAACTAAACATAAATAAAAAAATTAAATATTGTTAATTGTCCATTAAGTAGTATCTGTAGGTCATGTTATATAAAGTTCTAGAGTTTAAAGAGAAGATGAGTTTTAAAATGTGGAGTTTTTTCATAGATAAAAATAAATGACCCAAATGGTAATCTCCTAAAATTAATTTTTATGTGAGTGGATCTAACAGCTTTTTAAAATGATTGTTAGAAAAATACTAAATCTACATGGGGTAAGTTATTCTAACATCACAAGCTAAAGAAATATACTTACTGAAACAGGTTTCATCACGGAATGCCATATGTATAGAATGTAGTAAAAATTTAGCAAGTACAGTAATTAAAAAAAAAAATCACCAAATATCATAGACGTCTTTTTCCTATGGCTGTAAGCTACTGCTGGATGCTATCAAGTGCTATTTGTATGTGAAGCTAGGACAACTTTATTATAAGAGTCTTCTCGAGCTGAGCAAGTTCATTCTGAAAGAAGCAATTGTGAAACTGAAGGATTCTGTTTACTGTAAAGCAGTAAAGCTTCCTATGACCCAGCTTTGATGAGTTGAGGACTAGAGAAATAAGACAAACACCTACACTCCTTCCTGGGACAAGTTATCTGTTTAAGGGAGTACTGGCCAGTCAAGCAACTGAATGGTACCTACGTAATGATTGCAAAAGAGAATGTACCAGCACATCAAAATAAAAATACAAATTGCTTACATTAATTATTTAAGACTTATACATCTGTATCCGTCTGCATACATGGAGACTTCCAAGGCTTATGACAGCTTCTCGTGCCCTAGTTTTTCTTAAGCAATGCATACACCTGAGCTCCAACCAGGTAGAAAATATGAAACTCAATGGTGTTACAATATATTGATAAAGATTTGACATTTTTATTTCAACTTATATTTTATTTATATTTTATTTCTTTAAATGTACACAAATGGCTGTCTGTTCCTTTTTCTCATATTTAACAAAACAAAGATTTCAGAAAAATCTAACAAAAATACTTAAAACTTTAGTAGCCTTATTAGTGGCCCTAGGAAATTTTGCATTCACTATTCTCCTTAACCAGTATTAAAGATAATAGCCATAATATCAGGAGTCCAGGGAGTTAACACTTCATTGTACATTCTAAGCAATGGGCATATGGCAATGTATAGCAGACCTATCTTTTTTATTTTAATCTAGACTGAATCATAGTTCACGCATGAAGTCAAAGGTTCTAATAATCATCAACAGCTACTTATTGATAGTGATGTAAAAATCACATCAAAATTCTTTATTGTTTCAATCAGCCATTTTTAGGTTCTTTGCTAAATGTCTGACATATGAGAAGATGATAGATATAAAGAATTTCAGTTGATTCTGAGATAGATATAAAGAATTTCAGTTGACTCTGTGATTGCTCCCAAAAGAAGAGCCTTTTAAGTCTGTTTCACCAACTAATTAATTAGTTCTGCCAAACAGTACAACATACAGTACATTCAGGAATGTCCTTATAGCCATAAGGTACAATTCAGTTTACTGATAACTGTGTTAAAAATTACATATATTGACTTTCATTTCTTTATACTATATGTAGGTTGTTTAAATTAAAAGAAAAAACATATTTTAAAGTCAGAAATTGTCATTTGTAGATTCTTAAATTTATGCCTGGATCCTAAAATCAATAATATGAAATTCAACTTTACAGAAGAGTAAGAATGAAGGGCATGAGGTGATGATGTGAAATGTCTTAATTTGCCCTTCTACTTTCAGAGAAGTAATAAATCAGTTATGGGAAAGTACAAGCAAACAGCAAAGCAGAAAAACAGTTTCCAGCACTCAGCTAGTCTTGGACTAAGAGCTACCTGAGAGCCACGAGAGTGACACTATGCTAGAACACAGTGCTGAATACTGCAAACATGAGCCCACAGCTTTCTGTGCAAAGCCTGATGGCCATTAATGTGAGAAAACAAAGATATTACAAACAATTTCACAATTTCGGAGTTGCCAACTCTGTTTTTCTAAGCAAAATTTTGACTCTTGACATAAGATTATATATTTTTAAAAGTTCATTTAACAGTGAGATGAAATCTTACTGTGTCAAATGCAGCCTCTTACCCTGATTTAAAAAAAAAAAAAAAAAAAAAAAAAACAAAAAACCCAGTAGGTTCATGAGAAAACGCCTCTGTAAGAGCACCAGCACATCTAGGTTGCTTAACACACAGCACAAGCAGCAACAGAGAAGGTAATATGCTTGGCACAGAAAACGGTGTCATAGACTCTGCATAGAAAGTAAACTCTAGTTCTTGATTACTTGATAAACACTACCTCACACAATGTTATCTTGTGTTCTTCAGCAGTTGTTTGAGGTAATTAAACTGACCTTTTATATTTACTTAAAGTTTTCTCCCCAGTTTATAACACTTATTAAATTTTAATTTTAAACAAGGATTAGTCATCAGTTCCCTAAACAAAGAAAATAAGTTTATTTCTTTCTTAAATCTATTTTTCACTCATGCAACAAAAATGTACTGAAAAACCTATTGTATGTGACAGATTATTGGACATGACAGCAATATAGCCATGATTAAAATGGATACACACCCCTGCCCTCTTAAGAGTTAACTTCTAGTGGGGATAAAAATAGATAAGCATATGGATAAAAATAAAGAGTATGCCATACTGACAAGCACCAAAGAGAAGGAGAAGCAGAGGAGAGGAGGCAGTAAAAGGGTATGGAGAATCACAGAAAGAAGAGAGATTTTGTTGGAAAACATGACAGTTTGGAAACACAACTGAGGGAAGAGCTACACGACATCTATGGAGAGCTACTCCAGGCTACAGGAAGAGAAAATGCAAACTTGGAGGCAGACGCATCCCTATTATGTTCAACAAGAAAGGAGGCCAGTGTGGATGGACCGGGAACAAGGAACACAGACATGATGTTAAAGAGTGCACACAGAGCCATTATTTACAGTGAAGATCTGGTTTTGACCATAGGTAAGTAAAGTTCCAGGAAGATTTAAGGAGGAGTGACATAATCTAATGCACTCTTTAAAAGGATGACTGGCTGCTTATCTGATTACAGACTGAAGGGTGACAGGTCCAAAGAGGGAGATAAACAGCTTAGAGGAGAAAAGCTCTCGTCATTCTGATCATAGCAGCAACAGCAGAAGAGGTGTAGCGTGGATAGTACTTCATACTGCGGAGGAGAGCTGATATAGGTTTGTTGACGGACTGAGTGGCGCGAAGGAGAAAGAGGAAAGGAGGTTGCTAAGAAGGGCTGTATCCTGAGTGAATATGACAGAATTCACAAGCAACTGAAAGGAGGGACCGACAAGAGAAACATATCCGGATCAAGGGGCAAGAGAAAAGTCAGGACAGACCTTGGTTTGAACAAGGTGAGTTGTAAATGCCTACTCAATTTCTGCATATATTTAATGACTCTGAATAGGCAACTGAAACAAAGGTGGAGAATACTGAAATAAATAAATAATAATCCCGGAATCCAAGAAGTCTAGGTTTGGTCACCAATGGACTCAGTAAACATCTGTAAAAGACCAATGTGAACCTGATTCATAAAGATACAACAGCAACATTTGGAGCTAAGATCAAATACCCCACAGGAAGCTGTGGAAAAGCAACAAATGGTAAATTCAATACTCTTCAGGAAACTAAAATTTAAGTTTTCAATATAATTTAAATATACACTGACTATGACTTGCTCTTTAAGGGAAGAAAATGACTTGTGTACTTCAATCAACTTCCCATTCAAGTGTTGTTACTAAAGAGCTGTGTGGCTGTACACAGCTTTATGTTCTTTGCGAGCATGATAAAAAAAAAACAGGAGCTCTGCTGTGTGCTAGGCACTTATCTACTGATTGTCCTGAGGACAGGTGAGCATCAACATAAGCACACCACTAGCCTGCAGTGGGGACAAGCACAGGGTCACACATCACTGAGAACAGAAAGATTATGCTTTCTAAAATCCATAACTTATTCAATATGATTCATATCAATGAAGAGACTGAGCACCATAACTATCCATTCTAGAATACAAACCATCTCAAAGTCCTCTTTTTGACCATCCTCATTTCCCATGTGTTAGATGTGAAGACTGCCATATCCTTCATTTGAGTAATCATTAAGAATTACTCAAATATTTAATGTATTTTTCCTACATTAGTACCTCATGGGTAATTTATAGCTATTAATAAAAAATGTGGATTATGTTCTTATATTTTGTGAGTTTTCAAATTTATACTGAACCAAATTAACAAAATTTTCATAGTGAAACAAACAGTATATGAAAAATAAATATTTTCAGGGCATAAAAACTGACAAAAAATACCAAAGTTGACTTCATTAAAACCCTTAGAGCAGCATTCTTACTTCACCTCTCCTTAACCTAAAATGGCCGTCTTATCTCCAATGGCAAGCAATGTTATTTCTGCAGCCAAATTAACGAAGTTAATATCTCATTTTATTTTTCCAACAATTACATGCAGAGCAGCAAATAAATAAGAAAACAAAAAACAAAAACACTGTTCATTATTTAAACACCAAAGAATTTAGAAAGGCATGCTACCAGTCAAAGAAATATACAACACTGTTCATTATTTAAATACCAAACAATAGAAAGGCATGCTACCAGTCAAAGAAATATGCA
The DNA here is from genome assembly GCA_902168405.1 of Peromyscus aztecus. Taxonomy (NCBI): domain Eukaryota; kingdom Metazoa; phylum Chordata; class Mammalia; order Rodentia; family Cricetidae; genus Peromyscus; species Peromyscus aztecus. Next base: position 18,181 of record CABHPQ010172668.1, on the reverse strand, counting down.
GAACTTGTTACATACTCATTTGATATTGCTTTAAAGAACTGCCACTTTATATACATATTTTAGGTGCTATTACTTTACCATATCCCTTGCATTATTTTTAAAACTATCAATGAATTTAAGCTGTTAGGAGTATAAATTACTATACAGTATTACATTATAATTATTATGATAGTACTACTTTAACTCATCTTGAAAGGAGGCAGTAGCTTACCTGAAATGTAGATGATCTTTTGATCACTTCTTTGACCAAGGGAATTTGTCACTTTACAGACATAAACGCCAGAATAATTGAAAGTCAGTGGATGGACAAAATGAAGAGTATTGTCAGAAGCCAATAAACCATCAGGCCACTGTCCATCCAACCTAGATGTTTAAAAAGCATGCCATTATTTTAAATAGCTTAAATTAGCAAACACTGACAACTGTTTAAGCTGTTATACTTTTAAGATGCCAATAAAACTATCTTTTGGATATAATTAGTTATAAGCACACATAAATTTCATTTCAATAAAGATGAACTATCCAAGTCCATTAAGTACACCCATTTCTTCAGGAAATTAATCTATGTATGTTAGATAGGTCAACATAATGAGAGAGAAGATTTTCATAACTTTTATTAAATTTCTTCCACAATTCACCAATTACATATATACTGCATTCTGATGACTATCATCCTCTACCATATCTGAAGCTCCAAACCCCTTCTGCCCAACCCTCAAGAGTTGCTTTTTCCATTCATGTCTTTTTGTGGCACACTGAGTTTAACCAAAGCTACTGGTGTGACGATGTGTTTGGAACTATCTACTGGAGCCTAGTGGGCTCATCTGTGGGGACCCAACTGAAGACAGCACATTTCATCCCTTTCCCCAGAATGCAGGAGAGCCAATAGTTCAGTAAGCAGGGACTGGCGCCTGTAAGTCCCTTCTTGATAAATCACTGACTGGTCATGTGCAGGGTCAGTACAGGCTGCACTCATTTTGTCAGGCACAGAAGACAATATTTCACAGCTCTTCTCCTCATCTTCCTGCTTTTTATTTCCCACCCACTCTTCAAAATATTCCCCGAGCCTTTGATAGGGTGCTATAAATGTCCTATTCAGGGTTGAGCACTCAATTATCACTTGGTCTTAGCATCTTGAGCAGTCATGGGACTCTGTATTCAACACCATTCACTGCAGAGGGAAAATACATTAGTAGATCTCTCCTGGTACAAACCAACTCTAAGTGGATGACCATTAACTCTGAAATTGTTAGAGGAAAAGGAAGGTGATGGGCTACAAGTCATAGGCTTCTTAAACAGAATTTGAGTCTCTTAGAAAACAAAGCCAACAACTGACGAATTGGACCTCATGAAATTAAATAGCTTGTGTACAGCAAAGAAACGCTCATACAATGAAAGAAAAGTCTTTGCCAGCTACATATCTGCAAAGTTAATATACACAATACACACACAAGATATTAAAACAAACATCAAGAAAAGACTCTCACCTAAAAATAGGCTATAGAGCTAAGTCCTAGTTTGCTTTCACTGTCAGTCTGATAAAGCTTTGAGTCACATAAGAAGCGAATCACAATTGAAGGACTACTCTGATAGATCAGAGTGGATTTATGGGCATGACTGGGGAAATGATCTCGCATTTAATTGACTGTTAATGGATACAGGAAGGCCATCCTTAGGTAGATGGTCCTGGGCTGTACATGAAAGTTAGCTTTCTACTTCAATTCCTGCCCCAACTTTCCTCAGTGGGGAATAAACCATTTCCTCCCCTAATTTACTTTTGGTCAGAGTGTTTTGTCATAGCAACAGAGATGAAACTAACAATCTAAACAGATAATTCTCAAAGGAAAAAATACAAATGGCTAATAATAAACATTTTTAAAAGTTAGACATTGTTAGTCATCAGGGAAATTAAAACTACCTTGAAAGTCTATTTTACCCGCTGGAATGGCTATCATCAAGAAATCTAATGAAGGGCCCAAGAAATGGCTCAGCAGTTAAGAGTACTTGTTGCTCTTGCAGAAGACTTTTGCTAGGTTCCTAGCACCCATCTAGTCCATCATAACTGTCTAATTATAGATCTAATTAATTACAGGATTGTAATGCCTTTTACTGGCCTCCACGGGCTCCTATATGAACATGATATATATATGCAAGCACATACACATAAAAATTAACAAAATGTAAAAAGAAAGCAATAGACAACATATGCTGTCAAGGATGTAGGCAAAGAAGAGCATTTAGTGACTGTTAGTGGGAGTGTAAAGCAAGGAAGCCACTATGGAAATCAGTTCTTCAAAGGCTAGAACTAGAACTATCATACCACCCAGACATACCACCGCTAGGGATATACTCAAAGGACTCTATATCCTACTACAGAGATTTCTGTTCAACAATGTTTAATGCTGCTCTCTTTAAAACAGCTAAGACATGGAATCAGCTCAGATGCTCATCAACTGATGAATGAATAATAAAAATGTAGCAGATAGATACAATTAATTGTATTCAGTTGTAAAGAAAATAAGACTTACAAATAAATGGAACTAGAAAAAGTTAGGAGTGAGGTAACCCAGGTCCAGAACCAAAGCACTCCATGCTCTGTCTCATATACAGATCCTAGCACTGAATCTTTAGATTTGTGTATAATTTGGAGTACTTGCAGAATCCGGGGAAGTCAGAAAGGGCCACTTGGGTTGGGTGGGCCTTAACGGGGGTGTAGCAGAACATGGTTGATATGGACAGAAGTGGACAGAAGGAATACTAGGGATGGAAAGTTAAAGAAGGTTGGGGGTAGGGGAGGTAGGGAGGCGACAGGAAGGGGTCATTTCAATGAAGTATATATGGAAAGGCCATATGGAGCCTCGCTAATTTAAATGTAGGCCAAAAACAAGAGTGAGAGTAGAAGAGAGCCCTTCTCCAAGATTTGGAGAGTGCTGCTCCTAAAAGTCACAGATCATTAAACAACAATCCCAGTGCTAGATATGAGTTGCCTCTTTATAAGCTCCTAGTTAGCTAGGCACTAGAGGCCCCAAACAATGTAACCTCTTGCCATTTCTCTTGGCTGTCTACCAGAATTAGATAAGACTCTATTGCCTAAGATATCACACACCCTAATTACAGGGTACAGAGACATCCAGCTGACTCTGTGGTGGAAGCTTACTCTCTGCTGGCTAGCTTTCATCAGACCTATGATAGCAATTACAGGGGAAAAAGAAAAAAGCTAAAATCTCTAACACTGTTGCCAATAAGGACCAGAAATTCAAGGACAGGATGGTAAAAGACAGCAAGAGTGTAGAAAAATACTGAGAAAACTTTTGTTTGTTTAATTTCTTCACAGCTATTAATTATGCACTGTCCTGACTAAAATCAATCTTAATGCATTGAAGAATACCTTTCTCCTTTAAACAATTAGCCACTGTGGATTTAACTCTCTTTACCTGCTCCACACGGACTTGAAGGGTGGAGGATTTGCATCAGCATTGCACTTGAGGTTAACACCTTTTCTTCCCACAAACCAATTTCCATCATATCCTGTAACTGAAACTTCAGGAGCATCTATAAATTCAATGAATGCAGACACAATCATCCTTTGTTAGGAGTAAATAACACTACACAATGAAAAAACATTAATGCAAGGGATAATTTTTTTCCTTACTTTCAACATAATCACCCAGGTAGACAATATTCAGTAAACAGTAGTTGACTAAGATAATGAATGAATGAATGGATGAATGGAATTCAGATACCACGTAAACAAAACCTCCCATGGCTTTATTTAGCAGGGATGCTAAATGTAAGACTTCATAAGTCCCACTGCAGACTCAAACAAAACAAATACATTATTGTACTTAAATAAGGAGACATGGCATTTAGGTACTGCCTTAGTACCAAATACCTTACATAACTGTCTTGAAAAGGGTGTTTAATCTAAGAGAAATAAGATTCATACATTATAATTAAGTAATATTCAGTGCACATGTAGAGCTGTGGCACACACTTTTCAAGAATATATACACGTACAATAAATATCTAGGGCTTCAACAGTGATAAAACCAACTATGTATTCATTGAAGCCAAATGGTCTTTACTATATGCACAGCATAATCAATTTTAAGTGTAATGAGTAGAGTAATCTAAACTCCTAAGCACAACTTCAAAACCCCAATACAGATGACTTCAATCTGCATGTATGGCAATGACAGCAGACTTAATTAAACATTTGCTAGTATTATCTTCAATCTACCTAATGTTAGTCACCCTTGCTGAAAGAAAAGCAACCACTATTTTTACTCAAAAATTTAAAATTCCAAACAAATCACAATGCATCAAAACCAGAAACTGCTGAAAAGTGAAATGTAGGTACACATGAAAATATAAACACACATGAGAACTCCTCAAAACGTTTAAGTACAAAGTAGGCAGCTTTCATTCTTGTATATAGTTTTTAGTATCCCAAATGATAGCTTTAAAATATCTCAACTACATAAAAAATTGTATGATATTATCAGTAAGAACACTTTGGAACAATACTGAAGACAGATTTTCAAACTAGCTAAAATGTATCTGGAAAGTAAAAGATACTTTATTTTGTTTTTCAAGACAGGGATTCTCTGTGTAGCTACCCCTGGCTGTCCTGGAACTTGCTCTGTAGACCAGGCTGGCCTGGAACCCAGAGATCCTCCTGCCTCTGTCTATGGACTGCTGTGACTAAAGGTGTGCGCTACAACTATCCAAGTAAAAGATTCTTATTGAAAATCAGGGCAGGGTCAGCAGCCCACAACGCAGTTATTTATCTTTTAAGTAGTGCACACCTGAGGTACAAGTTTCCACAGTTTCCTTAAGGCAGGCCTACTTTAAAGTCTCAAAGGGACACAATTAAACATGTTTAAGTTGAGCATTTCTGCTATAGGAATATCTGCATACTCAGTATTCAAACCAAAGGCAATTTGATAAAGAACTCAGACAACAGGAGAAAACATGGTGTGTAGCTTAAGCTGCAAGTAGATGTTGGCACACCTTTACGTACATCGAGTAAGCAGACCCTGGTGCATACTTACACTGTATGTCTAGTATGAAAGAGTATCGGATGTCCTTTTCTAAGGCTGGATGTTTTACAACACAAGTAATTCGCCTTCCTCTAGCAAATCTCGTGGGAAACAGCTTGTACTGGCTGACAATCGTTGCTGTTTCATTGGGAAAGGAAGTTGTAGTAGATTCCATTTCACCAAGATCACCTTCCCAGTCAATATGTGCGACTGGTTTGCCAGTGGCTGCTATACAAATGGCTGCTACTGTTTCATTTCCTCCATCAATTAAAGAATCTGGCCCTTTTATCAGGCTCACCGTAGGTTCAACTGTTTAAATAAAAAAAAAAATTGTACTTCAATTAATAAAGTATTTACAATTTAGTCTAGCAAAATCTAGAAACAGTTCATAATCTTAGGGACAAATACAAATAAAATCACACAAGTATTTTTTAAGTAATGCCAATATCAACTGCATTCCTGGAACAAGAAGTTAAATTTTAAATTATCATCACAAAGATGGCTGTCCCTGATAAAGCTTCACCTTCTGAGATGAATAGAATATAACCCAATTAAAAGAGTCGATCATAATTTTCTTTATGATATTAAAGTCATTACTTCTGAAATAAAGTTTTATACTTTAAGTATGTATATTATATGTACATCCTAAGCAAAAAGTTTAAAGTAAATAACCTTTAAAGAAGTTACTAGTTTTGCTCTATCTCTAATTTGTACCTATCTACCTATTTGCTCGATATTTTACTTTAAAGGCTATTAATATTACCTTCTGTACCTCTCCTCTGGGAAACAAAGGGAAAGAAAAAAATATACATAATGAATAAACTTCTAGCAAATATGCATGTATCTACCACCATCTGAACTAGGAATATGAGCAACTCACAAGTTTCTTGTCTCTCCTTGTCTTACCCTATCTACTTTAATGTGGAACCGTAACTCTAACTTGGTAAATGAATTTTTAAATATCTTCTCATTAGAATCAATAAGGCAAATCCAAACCAGACAGCCTTACTTTACCTGTACCTGGAGTACATATCCGTATCTTGGTATATTTATACACAACTTTCTCTGGTTTGTCCCAGATACTAGAACTGCTTCTATCATGTTTATTTTCAGTTTCACCTAAACTTACTTGAGGTGCCAATTAACTTGCAATCTTCAAGATATGGATCCATATATTCACCAGCTAATCTTATTAAATGATTCAGTATTCCAATCTCATATATGACATGACGATCATTAAGGTTTAAATTTCTCAAGTTATGAATGAGGGTAGATAGTATCATATGTTTTAGGGTCATTTTCAACTTCTTTTTCTGCCAAATGTATATTGAGGAGAGGTTTTTTTTTGTTTTTTGGTTGTTTTTTAACTGGTATGTAGAGGTTTACATAAATCTTAAACAGTTTCTTCTAAATTATACATAGCACAGATTATTTTCTATCAGTTTCAAACTTGCCATTCTACTGTTCTGTGTGTGGTTTTTGAGATGCTCAGGTACTGGACCACGGTCCTGTGGATGCATTGAGTTATGTCCTTGGTCCTTTTTGAAAAAGTTAATTCAAATGTATTATGTTTTTAATTACTGGTTGACTATGTACCAAGAAATATCCTATTTCTCCTATCAGAGGCCAACTACTATGTGATTTTTGTTTGTTTCTAGTTTTTTCCATAAATTTATAGATTGATGCATTTACTCAAATGGAACAAGCAATATTGTTTAAAAGTCTCTGGTAATTCTAGCATTCTATGTTTGTGTAGATCCATTTGGGTGTTTTTTTAAGGCAGTCTTGTGCATCCCAGGCTAGGCTCTAACTCACTCTGCAGCCTACTGTAACTGACCTTCTCCTTTGTCTGCCTCCACCTGCAGAATGCAGGAATTACAAGAATGTGCCCCCCCCCCCCCCCACTGCTAGGGCCTGTTGAGCTGGAGGGTTAAACCTCAGTCTTCACATGTGCTAGGCACTCTACCAACTGAACCATACCCCAGACATGAGTTTATTTATGTTGTCTTATTTGTACAGGGAGTTGAAGATCAGATCGACCTTCCTTACTTGTAAGACTGGTGGTCCTCAAGTAGAGGGCAGACCTATATCTGAATTATTAATGTAGAAATACTCTGACACTAAAGATATTCCCTTCCAAAGGAAAAAAAAATCTTTCATTATGCCAAACTCCTATAAACTAACTAGGCCAGAATTTTCTCAAGTTCAGCCTACTTAAGTAATATGTCCCAGGTCTATGACTTTTCAAACACGATTTGAGTTCACTACTACTGAGAGTACAAACTTGGAAATACAAAGCAAATTTTAGGTAAAACACTCCACACTGGACAGAATTTCACTCAAGACTGCCTCTTGCTTCACTTATCTTAGCCCAATGGCTGAGAAGCCATCTCTCCCTTCTATTAGCCTCAAATCTCATCTGACCATCACAATGTTTCTCCAGGATCATTCAGCTTTCAGTGCAAGGTTAATTTCTATACCTTCATCTTTTCCCAGTATTAATGCAGTCATACTCCTCACTATATACTCTAGGATTCCAAACACCCCAGTTGAAAAGCTGGCCTGAAAAAAATTATAGAATCATTAAAGATTTATTTTCCTTGAGGAACATGTATATCTAACGTCAATTTTGAATGATATTGTTTGGTTTTTTTTCTTGGTAAAAATTTCTGGGTAAAGTAGTTTTATCACTTCAGTTGGCTTCTCTGTATAGATGCCCTCTGTGTAAGCAATCTTCCTGCTCTGTCTCCTTGGACCCATTACGACTTTGCTAAACTTAGAGAATACTATTCAATAAACTACAAAATGGGCCTCAAATGCTGTGTCTAACACATTTCCAAGTGAGACCAAGGTGTCGACCTATGAACTAAATTTCAAGCACCAAGGGCTTGAGAGCAGATGAGGCAGGAGCACAAGCTCACACTTATAGCAGAAATACCAATTTTTCCATTCAAGTTATTTTCATATGTTCCAGATTTAAAATGTCTTATACTTCATACAAATCCTTTGCTCAACTGACGAATTACTTTTTCAGTGGTCCATTTCCAACCATTTCAATTCCTTCTATCCTATACTTTCCCAAAGGACACTTGCATGGTGAGAGATTTTCATCACAATGAGGAAGTTACTGGCATCTGATGGGTTGGAGTCCATGGATCTGCAAAGCACTCTATGAGGAATAGGACAGAATCCTCAACAAAAAGAATTCTAGTTCTCACATTCAACAATTGAGTATTAAGGAAACTTTGCTCTAAGGACCTCTCAGACTTAGCTCTCTGTCAATCCCAGTGGCAGGATTCCCTAAATTTCCTTCCATGTGCCAACCTCAAACTACCCATTACTTAAAGACTACCAGTCAGTCCTTTTATAAAATGTTGGACTTCTGTGTCCACTAATTCACCCTGTATCTTATTAAGGGAATCTTGCTTAGGGAAAGTGTTGGCTCCTGTAGCTTAGCAATGAGGCTTTCTGTAGGAGGAGCTGAGCAGTGCCTCTCTCCACTTCCGTTACAGATTGTTGCTGCTCCTCCGTTCCTGATCTATGACTACTACAGTACTCATCCGCATTTCCAGATTGCTTTTTACTCCACTTCAGGGAACTACCACAATGCTAACACGTTTATTCAAAGTTTCACCATAAACTCTAACACTGTTCAGGTAGGAAACAGTGAGATAAAGTTTATTATGGAAAATAGTATGTGATTAAAATAGATATACAATTCTTCAATGGCAGAAACAAAAATCATTGTGAAAAACTGAAATACAAGGTGTCAAAAGACTCCAAGAAGTCCAATGCAAGTCATTAGAGAAAAAGAAGCAAACAAAAAACAGGAAAAACTTACACAACCCAAATGTAACTAAGGTTTTAATATTGAAGGAAGTGAAGGAAGTAATAAAATGTTGTAAGAGTTCCAGTTTTAAGAAGTGGATTTCATTCGGTAGCCCCAGCTAACCTGGAGTTTATGGCAATAATCCTCCTCATCTCTCAAGAGCTGGAATGACAGGTGTGAGTCACCGTGCCCAGCTGAAAATCACATCGTCACTATAATTAAAGTGCCACCTATTATAAAAAGAGCTAAAACTATGGGGCATTACAGACGGGTACACACAGACTTTGCTTACATTAAGAGAGCCTAGAAATACACAACTTTAAGACAGAATTTGAGAATGTATATCCAAATGTTTTCAACTTAAATCACCAGAAATCCTCATTTTATATTCTTGAAAACATTTTTAATATGCTATTTATCACAGTAATCAAACCCAACTCAAGCACCTACCTAACACAGTCACAGTTGTAGAGGACTGGGCATTTCCAAGTGGGAATGTAACAGCTTTGCATATGTATTTCCCAGAATCTGAGAAGCCTATGTTATGCAGAGTAATCGTTGCATCATGAAGTGAATAGTTTTTAAACAAGATCCTTCCCTGATAGTCTCCTTGAACAGAGAACCCGTACTGAGGATGATGAACTGCAACAGTCTGTGTACTTTTGCCATGTATCTTCTCCCAGGAAATCTGTGTTATAGTTTCATTTACTTCAATTAGACACTTCAATGAAACATTCTTTCCCCACACTGCTGTGACATGTGGCTCCACGATAATTGATCCAGCTAAGGCACCTGTAAAGAAACACATGTAATATAATTTTAATAATGGAAAACGTATGCTAACATATAGTCACTGTCCCTTTCTCTACACACAAACACATATCCCACCTGCCCATCATACTCAAACACACACCAACAGTAAGAGACTGAAAAGAGCTGGGATCTGGGTTCAGCTGGAAGTCAGATCCCAAATGACTGTCAAATCATTCAATAGTGAGCTCAGTAGAAAGGGGAGTCCACTGGAGGCAAGCCTGGAAGCAGGTTCTCCCCACATCCAGACTTCACATGAGATTTCAGACCTAGCTGCCACCTTGACTGCAGCACTGTGAGATTCTAAAGCAGGGTGCAACTGAACCATGTCTAGATCCCCTCCCCACTGAACCTAAGATGAGTGGATGTTATTTCAAAGTTACCAAGCTTTAAGGTATTTTTTAATGCAAACTCATGAAAAAGTCTCATGAATACTGATTTTTACTAGGGGACAGGAACAGGACAATCAGATGGAAAGGGGAGGCAAGAGGTGGGTGAGGGAGGGAATGCAGGGAGGGACAGCTAAAACTAAGGGCCATTTGAGAAGTATGGAAGTCTAATACAGTAGTTTCCTAAAATATCTACATAGTTGACGGTGATCTAAATGGACCTGCTAAGTAACGAGGAGACAGTGCCCCAACTGGATGTCTCTCATTATGAAATGAAGCCTCCGGTTCTGGGAATGGGTCACATCTAATCAAGTCGCTGGCCAAACAACCCAAGCTACTGTCAAGGCCACTGGTTCCTTTCCACAAACTGATAGTATGGCTCCACTGCTGAAGATAACAGCTACTCAACTCATTCAATAGAGAAGGAGAGCTGGTACTTACTTACCTTAGAGCCTTCACCCCTATGAACTAATGTTCATGGCACTGGAAGGGACTCTGCATGCTACCAAAGGGAAAGAGGTAAACACGAACCCAACTACAAATCCTTCAATCTACAATGACGTCCTGTCTGTAAGATGCACAAGTGTAACAGTGGAACTAGCCAGCCAATATCTGATTGGATTTAAGGCCTACTCCATGAGATGGAACCCTTCCCCAACAATGCTTGGGTGGCCAAGAAACTAGGGGAAAAAATCAAATAATACTGTTCTGCTGAGGAACACAGCAATAAAATGACTCCTAACGACATTCTACTATACTCATAGACCAAGGTCTCACTCAGCCATCATCAGAGATGCTTCCTCCTGCAGGAAATGGGAACAAATAGAGAGAGCCACTACTGGACAATAGTGAATAGAGATTAAGGCACCTTGAATACTCAGTCCTAAATGGATCTCCATCAATTTCTTTCCCTCAGTGTTCAGGGAACCCTAAGGAAGAGAAGATGGAAAGATTCTAAGAGCCAGAGGAGATGGAGGACACCAAGGAAACAAGCCCTTCTAAATACATATGACCGATGCACATATGAACTCAGAGACTGTGGCAGCATGCACAGGGCCTCCATAGGTTTGGGTCTGATGCGGTCCCAACACTGAGAGGGAAGTGGACAGGCCCTCATCCCTAACCCAGAAGCTACCTCCAACTGGTAACTACTCACAAATGAAAAAATTAGTTTTCTCCAACAGAGTCTCACTGGGGAAACAAACCACTCTTAAGGCCAAGCCCCACGCCCCGTTCAATGGCATTTCTGAGGGTTCTTTGTCTCATGATGCTTTGTCACAGGTTTTTGGGTTTGGTTTTTTTTTTTTTTTTTCTTATTTTTTAACTTTTCTTTACAGGTCCTTTTCATAGATATTATGGTTTCCAGTTTTGTGTTTTTATGGAATTCCTGTGTGTGTGAACGTGTGTCTCTATGTCTATATGTGTTTCCTGAGCTTTTTCTTTGGCTCTTTTTCTTTTGGTTTGTTTCTTTTGTCCTACTCTGGTCTGTTTTTATTTTATCTAATTTCATTTTATTATTATTTGTTTTAAGATGCCTGTTTGTTAATGAGGGAAAGAAAGGGTAAGGATTTGGGTGGGTGGGAAAGTGGGGAGGATATGGGGAAGGGGAAATCATAATCAGAATATATTGTACTAAAATTATTTTCAATAAAAAGTCGCTTTTACAATAAATAAATGCACATATTATATCACATTAAGCTCTACATCTTACACATAAAAATATGATACCCAGCTGAATTATTCCAGGAATGAAAAGATACTTTGACTAATAATAATGAAAGCTGACATAATTTTCTCATTTGAAACAAAGCAAACATCAAACACACATAAGTTATTCATTACTTGAATATAGAAGGTGGGGAGAATGACATTCTGAAAAGCACTGCAGATAAGATGAGCAAGAGTGTAAAAGCAGCAGATAAGGTAAAATTACTCCATGACTTCTGGTCATCGCATGTGGAATAAGAGATCCATCTATCAAACAGGACTAGCAAGTGTAATTCTTTGAAAAGCAAGGAGAAGACAGTTCTGAAACACAGCTTTAGACTTCTTGTATTTGAGGTGCCTCCTTCATAACCAGTGAGACATGTTGGAAAAGCAGCTAGATCTCTAACAAAATGTTGTTCTAGAAAAACTGACAGATTTCATGGAAATTCCTAGTATCAATTTACAAAGAGCTAGGCTTGTGAAGACATGAGACTACATGAAATCATTTATAAGTTAATAAGAAGAAAGAGAAGGAGATCTGAAGACCAGTATTGGTGGTCCGTTACAGCACAGGAAGGGATGGAAGAAGAGAATTCTGCAAAGATGACAGAAGACTGCATGGGGAGAACAAAGAGTCAAGCACTCTGTAGATCAATTTGAGTATCTACCAAAGATGAGTGCTAAATATTCTAAATGCCGCTAATACATCGAAAGGAGGACTGATAAGTAACTACTGTTTCAGCAACTGTGATGAGCATAAAACTCTGATTGGGATACCTTTAAAACAGAGCCAAAGACTTGTGTTTTCATACACAAAAAAGTAACATGATTCACCCTCCTGTGTGAAACCACCATTTCAGAGAGTAGTCAACATTAAAGTCTAATAGGCCTTTTGTGTATCTATGGATTATCTGTGGACAGAAATATTCAGAAAGGAAAAAAAATTCCTTAAAGGTCCCCAAAGCAAATACTGACCTTGCTGTGCACCGAGCACCATGCTAAGTCCATGACGGGGTGGAGGGATACTCTGCCATGGTTCTCCCTCCACCTCACAGGTTCTCACTATCTCCTCAGAATTCATTCTCTAATCACTGTTCGCTTCTATCTCACTCAAATGCTACTTAATGTACTTAACTTATGTGGTTGTACTGAACACGCACAAGCTATTTTCTCTAAGCAATACAATATAATAACTATTTACATAGCACACATTGTATTAGTAGTAAATACAATTTACAGTAATTGCCATATAATAAAATAATTATATAGAAATATGTATCTCAAACTTGGGCATCTTAGAATTTGGAGGTCTCCTGGGAAAAGTAAGCTGTCCCAGAACCAATCCTTTGAAGATACCAAGGATCCATTTGAGAGATAACAAACACAGTGAGCACTGTATCTGGCATTAATTTGCAACATGGAAATGATTTCAAGCCCACAACACCAGAAGAGAAAGCCTAAACTGAGTCAAGGCAGTCTTCCTTTACAACCAAAATAGTTCTGAAGGTTCTAGCTAGAACAATGGAACAAGAAAAATAAAAGGCATCCACATTGGAAAGAAGTAACACTACTTCACACACACACACACACACACACACACACACACACACACACAATCTGTATGGATAATCTGATAAAAATCTACCCAAACTGTTGAGATTCTGCTCTTACTCCTTAAGGTCTAGCATCTTACGTCATCAGCGGACGCAGGCAACTAAGTACTTGCCCTTAAAAAGCCAGACGTAGACCTGGACCACTCTCTCTGTTTTCTCTCTGCTCTCTCTGTTCCTGCTCTGCTCCGTCCCCCCAGGCCTGGCTCTCTCTACCCCTTTTCCCTCCTAATAAAGCTCTAAAAACTAATATTGGGTTCTGCCATGGCCCCTGACTTTTCCACCTGTAACCAGCGCCACCAACCAGCACAGTTTTACTATCACAAACAAGCAACACTGAGACTGTTTAACAAGGGCAACGGCCGTCTTTATGAAGACTACAGAACAAAATAAATAACTGACTGAATTTCTACAAACTAACAATGAAAAGTAAAACAAAAATAAACATTTTAAATACTACTGTCAGTGGTTGCACCAAAAAAGAAATGAGGATAAATCTAACCAGAAATGTGAAAAGGACTGTACCACCTGAAACTAAAAACAAGTGTTAAGAGAAATATAGAGACCTAAGGAGAGAGATGAACTCTATCCATGAGTCAGAAACTGAAGAGTAAGACATTATGTCTCTCTAAATTGATCTGTACACTCAATGCAATCAAAATCCTATTCAAATTTTAGGAGCAATAGAAAAGATGTTGATAAAAGTCACATGGAAATACAAAAGTGATCTTGGTTAGGCAATAATCTCTTCGTTATGCCACTACAGGAATATTCAGTGAACACCACCAATAAATTTCTGTTCCTTATGACACTCTTGGACAAGCCACCAACTAAGTAAAGATCTTTACAAATATACAGATATCTAAAGGGATATCTGATGAGGACCAAAATAGATAAATACTCAACAGTTACTCCACAATTTAAAAGACAATACTTTTAAAGGTGCAGTTGGAAAGAAATAGCATCACAGTACACAGAGTGATATTTAACATCGTTAGAAAAATGCAAGTTGAGATCACAATAAGATGATCACTCTATACTCACTGTTACAAAATTGAAAAGAACAACTACTCCACATGCTGGAGAGAATGTGGACAAATTGAATCCCTCACGAAGTGCTGGCTGACTACAAAATTATATAAACACACTGGAAGCATCAGATAGCTTCTGTCCACATACCATGACTTCCACATAAATGTACACAACAACTTAATCCAAATAGCCCCAAACTAGAAATAGCCCTCTTGTTCATCAACAAGTAAACAAATTGTGATATATTACTGAGTGAAATATCACTCAGCAATGAAAGAGTAACACTCAACTTAGAATAAGCAGGAACTTCCTCAACTTGAGAATGGACATCTACAAAACAAACAAACAAACAAAAAAAACCACAAAAAACAAACAAACAAACAAACAAAACCATAAATTTGGAACCCATTTGTCAATACCTGCAATAAAACTGGAAGTGCTGCACTGGAATTGCATTGAATATGTATGTCAATTTGTGAAGAATGAACATCTTGACAATATCATGTCTTTCTATCCATGAACGTAGGAAATCTCTTCATTTATTTAGTTTTTGCTTTTATCAGGATTTTAATAGTTTTCTGCACGTGGATTATGTACATGAAAGCTTTATTAGATTCTTATATGAACATTTCATTTTAGAGATGTTCATGTAAATGCTACCTTTTTATGGAAAATAATTTTTCTTCACACAGTATATTCTGACCGCGTTTCCCCTACGCCAACTCCCCACTCATTCAACTCTATGCCTTATTTCTTTCTCTTCTTGGAAAACAGATTCCACATGTTCATTGTAACCCAGTTTATAAAAATGCAATTTTAACAAAAGCATTTGAAGGATGAAATGCATGGCTTGATAATACTGCTCCTAGGAGCTGTGGGTTAATACTAAAAAATTCCAGTGCCAACTGTAGCATACCTCCATATGACAACTGTAGGAAAAGTCCTACATGCACCCAAAACAATGCACTTGGCATTTCTCTCAGTTTCCCACCAGAATTCAATGATAAGATCCAATTTCTGATGACACAAAATACCTTGGATGTAAGATACAAAGAAATTAAGCAGGAATGGCATTGAATACTCCCTTCTTTCTGGCAGCTTTTATTATGTTCAAGATGTTATACAGGCTGCTGGTGGAGAAGAGGCACCAATGGTCTTATCTGGCTATGAATCCTACAAATGCAATACCAACTACCCAAACTGGATGAGCCTACTTGTGCAGCAGTAGCATGTCCAGGAATAGCCAACACCTCTGGATTTGACATCTGCTCCACAAAAGGAAATCCATGCATGGCACTATAAACCTGGTAAAAACCCCATGAATGGGAAGTCAAAGATCCTTGGTGGGAACCGACTGCTATTGTTTAGCTAAACAGGCACAGCATCAAGCTGCCTTCTAAATATTCATGTTTTTATACCCATAGTCAAATGCTACTATTAGCCTTAATCAGATCAACTCTCTTTCCAGTGAATGGCAGTGAAACTCATTGCTGCTAAAGGTGTTGAGAGAAGGCGGCAGCTGAGTGCTCACCCCTAAACAGAAAATTTTGATCATTCCATTGAATGTTTAGGTAACATCAATGAAAAGAGGGTGGAATGAATGTAAGATAGTGAGGACTGAAAAATGCCATCTTCTGGGCAGTAACAGTCATTGTCATCATGAACTCAACAGCAACAAAGGGCTACCGCCTCTGGGCCCGCACAAGAATTGGCCAGTGAACATTCAAGGAAAAACAGACCCCTATCCCCTTCATTGCTAAAATATTGGTTACTGATAGACGCCGGGAGAAGGAGCCATTGTCTTCAGTTGTGTACATATTTGGATAGTTTCTAGCCCATGATAACAAATAATGGCTCTAGTTAAACTCAGTGGTTAACAAAACAACAACAAAACGTGAGTCTGGGAAAGAAACTAGTATGGGTTTAATGAGAGTGATAAAAGAAAGGGTGGGGGAATGGGGAATAAGAGTAATCAGACATGTGTGTGTGTGTGTGTGTGTGTGTGTGTGTGTGTGTGTGAGAGAGAGAGAGAGAGAGAGAAAGAGAGAGAAATGCCAGAGAACAAATTAAATTACAATAATAAAAAAAGTGTTAATGAACACAGAGAGGACTAAAGTAGATGAAGGGAAAAATAAATTCACAGCCTTATCATGAAAATTAACAAAGGAGATTAAAAGATCATCAATGTGAAGGAAAAATTTAAAACCATGAAAGAAAAATTCAGCAAGGACAATGAGATGCTGAGAACAAAAAACAAATAATAAACAGGGAAATCATCAACATGCAAGATTAAGAAAAAAATGAAGTCAAGACAACATCAGTCAGTCATTTACAAACAAAAATATACAAGACCAGACCTAGCAAGAGACTAAACTTAAGTATACAGGAGTAGAAATATTGATATAAAACGTAGAGACACAGAATCTATTAAATAAAATTACAGTAGAAAACTTCTCAAATCTAAAGAATTGACACCCCTTACAAGATACTTAGAATCCCAAAGAGACATAACTATAGAAGAATCACTCTATAACACAGTGTATTGAAAATGTCCAAAAATATCTATTTCTTAAGAGGAAAAGGTCAAATTACTTACAAAGGTAAATGATCTAATTAAAGACAGCTTCCAAAAACATAAATACCTAGAACAATCCTAACAAAGGAATGAAGGATCTATACAATGAAATTTTCATAATACTAAATAAACAGGTACTAACAAGAAAGACTCCCATGCTCATAGATTAGCAGAATTAATATTGTAAAATGGCTATGTTACCAAAAACTATCTCCAATGCTATCTCTATTAAAATTCCAGTGACAGTCTTTATACACAACTACAAAAACAATCCTAAAACTCCCATGGAAAAACAAAAGACTCCAAATAGGCAAAGAAATCCCAAGTAGTAAGAGCATCTCTGGGGGTATCAGAATATCTGACATCAAATTGTCTCAAAGACACACAGTAACAAAAACAGCAAGACAGTGGCACAAATGTAGACACTTAAACCAATGGGGTAAAACAGTAGGACCCATAAATAAACTAACCCAGCTATAACCTTGCTTGTGCACACAGTTAAGTCCAAAGGAGACTGGAGACTGGAGACTGACTGGAGAGGAGGAAGTAAGAGACAGCAATGGGATACTTGTGACATGAAAGAGAAGGGAACTAATAGAGGAAGAGGACCAATCAGAAGGGGAGGATGGCTGAGGAAGTGTGGGAGCCCACAGAGGTTTCCTAGCAAGATCTGAGCTTGCTTTACCTAGCAGAGCTGCATAAGGGGATAGACTGACCACGTGCATAGTTACTAGGTGATTGGAAGGGTCTATACTTGGCTGTGCTAGGGGGAGGTCTTTTGCTCCACCCCTTGGCATCCCTATTGAAAGCCCCTTAGAAGAGACAGAAGGGGCCAATAGATAAGGATCCAGGCCCTCCTGAGGCTATCCTGTGTTTCTACCTGTTTCTCTCCCTTCTATCCTTCTATCTAAATCTTTTAATCCTCACTCCTCAAGAGTATCCTGGGGGAAAAGGTAGGGGCGGGTCCCCCATAAATTACGCCAAGAACAGGGACCCAGGGACTTGGCGAAAGAGGTGTTAGGGGGCATTGCAGGTATAAGGCATGCCAATAAGGAATTGATAAAGGGGATAGCATTTTATTCTCAAGAGTCCAGTTAGGCAGTGGAATGCTGAAGTTGAAAAGTGAAGATGCATCGTATATTTCTCTCTAGATTTCTTTCTTTCTCTCTCTCTTAATTTCCTTCTAT
>CABHPQ010172667.1:0-69843 GCA_902168405.1 Peromyscus aztecus | reverse complement strand
CCGTGGCTGATATGCGAAATTAAGTTAATTATAAAATAAAAATATTTTTTAAAAAAATCACCCCCCAAAAATCTACAGTAATATTTGACCAAAAAATTTGGGTAACTGTGGCCTTGCCAAGTTGACACATAAAACTAACTATCCTAGACACATGGGGCCCCAGTTTTTGTCAGTATGATCCATTCATGCTCTGGCAGGCATTGCTTTACAATAATCTCTTTTCCCATGTTGAGGATGCTGACTGCTCTCCCAGAAGCACAGAATGCAAAGCTGAGGTGAGAGAGGGAAAAGCCTGACTCCCAGCAAGGCTCTCACAATAGCCCCGGGAGGATTCTGCATGGCTGTCTTTATCTGCATGGACTTCTCGGATTTCACGTTCAATTCTCTGTGAACAGCTCTTAGAAAAGTGAGCTGTCTGTCAAATGAATGTACACATTCATCCATTCTTATGGGAATTACATCCAGGAAATCTAGATTAATCCCAGATCAAAACTGCCAATGTAACCAAGAGATTCTCTCCTGAATGTAGACACAATAGCTATGTAAACAATTGCACTTTACAAAAAAAAAAAATCTGCATTCAATATTTGCAACTTGCCAGAGTTCTTCGGGAGAAGTTTGTAATGTATTTTCATGGATACATGCATGTTAGGTTTTAAAAACACCTGTACACAACTGAGTGTGGTAGTTTGTGCTTGACTCCCAGCACTCAGGAGGCTGAACTAAGAGTTCAAGACCTTTCTCGGCTGTATCTTGAGTTTAAGAATATTGTTTTGACCTCTTCCCTCACACACACACACACACACACACACACACACACACACAAAACACCTGTACAATCTTACTTGTGATTGCAAAACCAAATTATTTGTGTGAACTATTACTGCTCAACATTAGCTTATAGTTTGTCTGAACTACTGACTGGTTAAAAAAATAGATGTACACAGCCTCAGAATTATTGGAATTGTACTAAATTCACTGAACTCCAAGCATTGCTAAATAGGTTTTGTTTAAAACATCTGTAAAACTAGTTCAGTGGCCAATGTGACTTTTACACTAAAAATTCCATCATACATATTCTTTAGAATGAAGTGGAGCTTAAAATGATGGTTTTTGATTAATTGCAGATGATACTATACAGTTTTATATTTTTAATATAGTCTCTCTCTTCTCTTTCTCTTTCTCGCTCTCTCTCTCTCTCTCAATGATTTTTAGTTTGGCTTAATCTTGTAAAATTTTAAGTGTATCTTTGTATAATAGTTTCTGGCTTACACATTCATATGCTGAACCACACAGCATCATTGTAATTGAGCTAAATTACCAATAGCATAATATTAATAATCACACTTATTAAAAAGATAATTACTGACTCCTGAATTAATAATACTGCGCATAAGTCTTAACTGCTGCTCATGCTGAAGTTGTATGGAACACCTGCCCCAGACTGCAGGCATCACTCTTTCTGTTGGTTCAGTACAAATAAAAATATGCTTTAAAAATCTAGTTATAGCCCTTTTCCACCAGGAAGATGGTTGGGTTATATCGTTAGATTGAACTGAATTCAATTTCGGTGTGTTTTCAAAGTCGTCATTAACCCTTCTTATGGCTTGAGGAGCAATTTTGATAGACTGGAAAACTTGATTCCCCAAAGAGCACTGGAAACCATCTGACTATAAATATAAAACTCCCCTACTCTCATACTGTCTGAGAATCAAAGGCAGTTCACACTTGCAGACACCCGTAACTGAAGCCTTCAAGCAATGTGTCAAGAACACCTACCTACAAGGTACACAGTGAAATATTTATCTCCAGCCCAAAATAAAACCATCACCTCTGTCCGTTTTTTTTTGAGGGAACGTCTTCTTGCCCCCTGAATCGGTCTTAAAATCACACCCTCTGCTCTACAGACTTCGGCCAAAGGGGACTCAGCAATCAACAGAAGAATCTGCCAGGCGAGCTAAAGAGCTAAGCTGTGAGGCAGACAAGGGAGGAATAAAAGCCAACCAGAGAGACCACATTTGTGAGAGTCACGGGAGGCAACAGGAAAGGAAAGAGCTTCAGAGCGTTTTTGAAAAGGGAATACTGAAATAGTTAATATTAATATTTTCTTTGCATTTTCCCAGTGAATTGAAGAATTAAATTGCTTCTCAATTGTTTTGAATGTTTCTCTAAATCTAGATGTGAGTCCCTGCAGAGAGTAGCCACAGGGATGGTCAGATTTATTTAGACGATATTACTTAACCAAAGTAATGCAAATGTTTTTAATAAATTGAAGTGACATTACTTTCCTTTGGTTGCACTCTGGTGTCCCTAAGTGGAGAGAAGACATCAAATTAAAGCTCTCTTGTGAGAAAGGACTAAGCCCTTGATGACCTAAATGCAGAAGAGCGGTTATTAGAGAGCAAGAAGCGGGGACAGAAATAAAGGAAGGCTGGAGCTGATAAGTGCACACTCTCAGCACTCATCAAAATATTACGTGGTATTCATCAGTTTTCAGTTACTATGGCAAAGGGCCTGAGATAATCAACTTAGAAAAGGGAAAGTTTATTTGGCTAAGTCTCTCAGAGGTTATACTGTGTGTTTCCTGTTCCTGTTGTTCTCAGTCTGTGATGACAACACAGTCCATCTCAATGGGAGCACACAATAAAGAGGCCTGTTCACTTCAGGGGGCCAGGAAACACAAATAAAGGCACAGACCAGGGTCAAATACTCTTTCCAAAGTCAATCACCAAAAAACCTAAATTTTTCTAGCTGAGCCACACACACAGACACTTCTTAATGGTGGTATAGACTGGGAACCAGGCCTTGACTACAGGGGTATTTGGCGGGGGACATTCAAGTTCCAAGACGCAGCTTCCACTGATACCCATCCATATACAGTGCACACATTTAAGGGAGAATTTCATAATCCCAGACTCTGCCCAGTTGTCCTGAAAGCACATTCATGTGACAATTCATTGAACATGCATGACTTGACCTTCAGTGAACATGGATCCTGGGGCTTGCCTTGCTTCACTGGGCTTGTTACATTGTCTTAAGTATTCCATGTTCCCTGGGCTAAGCTATGCACAAACAGACTCATTGCAGTTAGAAAACTTTCTGGCCAGTCCCACTGGGATTTTGTGGTTTTCCACACTGATATGCCATTATAGGAGAAAAAGAGTTGAACACTGGTTAAAAACAAACAACGACAAAAAGTGCTCACGGAGTCCTTGACCTCTTCAGGATAAAAGGCTTTCTGAAAAGAACCTCCCAGAGGAAACGCCAGATCTGGTTCCTTGAGTGCGATTGTTACTTCTAAGTTCTATTTTCAGTTCATTCGAATTCTGAATGCTTTCCGCATACAAAGAAAAAGGCTGATGCTGGAGAGGTTGCAAGGCTTTCTTGTGGTACCTTCTTACCTACCTGTCAGCGATTGGCCTCAGGCAGATTGCATAACCTTCCTGGGTCTTCTTGCCTCATCTGGAAAGGAGGATAATGACGCTGCCTGGAGGCTGGGCATGGCTCCAGACTGTCCCTTGAGATCCCTTCCAACTATGAGAGGGAATTTCATAATTCTATCAAGTTAACATACATGGTAGTAGTCATCACTCTGCGTTATTCATCTCTAGCTTTTCTCCTTCCCTCTACTTGAAATCATATAGGCACATCTCCCCACTGTGCTATTTCAAGTAGAATTTAATTTAGAACATCTAACTGAGAAATTTGCTTTCAGCGTGTTTAAAATATACTTGTTTTTAACATAATTAACCTGTCACTGTCAAAACACTGTGTATGTATTAATTATCTAGTTAAGTGGGTGCAGTTGAAATGAATGGGCAAGGCTAGAGAGCCATACTTAAGAAATGTAATAGTAGCCACTTAATTTAACTACCCACTGACCTCATCTAGAATGCATGAGAATGAAATGGAGTGGTAGAGTCTGGCAGGTTTCACATGTAGTGGGAACAGCTCCCCAAATATCATTAGTAATATCATCTGCAAAATTCAGGAGTTATTATGACATTCAAAATGGATGGATAACTCCTTGTCTGGGCCTGGGATTTCATGCCTGTAATCCCAACACTTGGGAGGCAGAAATAGGAGGAGCAGGAGTTCAAGGCCAGCCTTAGCCACGTAGTAAGTTAAGGCCAACATGGGCTATAAATAATCAAAATATTTATGTATCAAAATTGACCTGTTTTCACCCATATTGGCTATTAATTAGAACTGAAATGCTGCACTCTCTTCTTCTGGCTTTTAACATTTTCCAAACTAGGACCAGGTACTCTTTAGTGTGGAGTGATACTAGTTTAAGTAACCTCTCATGCTCCAAAGAATTCTGTTAATCTCTGAATGCTACATGCAAGCAGCCCCCTGGTCCTAGGCTTGTAAAAAACTTTGCTATGTTTCTATCTTGCCATATAGCTGCTTGACTGAATGACATATTAAGATCAGAAGCATGAGAAGCAGACATCTTCACATGATTCCTGCCTCACCAGACATCAAACATTAAGGAAATACCTTAAGTTTCCTCACTGACAATGACATTAAAAATTTCCTACATGGAAGAAGGCTGAGGATCGAAGGAAATGGGATGTATAAATCACATGTCTGTGAATTCTTACAATAAACAAAATATTACTGTGTGTTTCATATGTGCCTGGCATGATACAAGTGCATAAAATATCAAGGGACCACGTAGCCAAGCCCCTGCCTTCACTGAGATGACATTCCAGTGGCCAATCAAAACCTTTGTCTCACAGGAGTCGCTCATCAGTTGATAACTGCCCGTTGTCATTATTGTCATTTTTGCTATTAAATTCGGCTTACTTTATATTTGGTTTTCTGTCTCTTTGCTGAGTTAAGGATTGAACCAAGGGTCTTGTGCATGTTAGCCAAGCGCTATACCACTGAGACACATTCCTAGCCCTTAAATATATATTACTTTCCTCCAAAATTAAACATTAACTCTTAAATACCACTAAAAATCTTAACAGCACAGTAATGGGAGTTCTGCCTATGGTGACATTTCTCACACCTACGTACAGCGTTTCTGAACTCAGTTACGAGGCCAAGGCTAAAATCCTGAAGTGCGGACCACAGAACTAACGTTTCATCAGAAGGAAGAATTTAAAATGAGGTTTAAAATGTAGGTGCAATGAAAACTGCCCAGCAGAGCAGGACAGGGAGGTGCGGAAGAACATAGATTCTCCAGAAGAACATGGATTCTCCGGAAGAACATGGATTCTCCAGCCATTTGATTAATTTTGAATCCAGACTCTGCACATGTCAGTTCAATAACGTTGGAATTTACTATCTTTGCCTCCATTTTCTTTTAATTTCTAGATTTCAAAGGAAACTATAGGTATTTGTGAGTACCCGAGTGTATGTATGTGCACCCTGTGTACAGAAGAACATGCAGAGGCTAAAAGAGCGTATCAGATCCCCTGGAACTGGAGTTAAAGGTGGTTATGAGTTGCCTGACATGGGTGCTGGGAAGTAAACTCAGGTCCTCTGTAAGAGCAGTAAAAGCTGTTCACCACTGAGCATCTCTCCATCTCTCCATGCCCCTCAGTTTTCTTATACATAGTAACAGTATGGTGGGTAAATTTGATTATATTAAAGCATGCCTTGGAATATGACCAATCTACACTATATAAGTGTGTAGAAATTTCAAAGAACAACAAAAAAATTCTTGCCAGGCGGTGGTGGCGCACGCCTTTAACCCCAGCACTTGGGAAGCAGAGCCAAGTGGATCTCTGTGAGTTCGAGGCCAGCCTGAGCAACCAAGTGAGTTCCAGGAAAGGCACAAAGCTACACAGAGAAATCCTGTCTCGAAAAAAAAAAAATTAAAAAATTCTTTTAATTTTGTTTTAATTGTGAAACTTACTATATCCACGGTTGAACTTATATTTTAATTAAAATTCAATTGATGTTTCAAAGTTAAAAAAAAAAAAGAGGACTGTCTTGGGCGTTAATAAGGACCACTTTTGGATGTGTCTGTGAGGGCATTTCTAAGAAGGATTGACTGGGAGGAGAAAGCCTCTTCTCTCCCCACTCCCTCCAGTTTAAGAGGCACCATCCCATGGGCTGGGTTCTGTATGGAGTAAAAAGAACAAGAGGAGAAGGCCAGCTGAGGGCCAGCAATCATCTCCCTGCTTCCTACTGTCCAGATGTGAGCAAAGAGCCTCACACTCTCATCCCACAGCCACAGGCCTTCCTGCTGTCAGGCCTCTCCTCCATGACGGACTTACCTCAGACTGTGAACTAAAGTGTGCTGTGGGATGTTCTGTATGGCAAATGTGTTGCTAATAAAACACTGATTGGCCAGTGGCTAGGCAGGAAGTATAGGCGGGACTAACAGAGAGGATAAAAAGAATAGGAAGGTGGAGGGAGTCACAGCCAGCCGCCGCCAGGACAGGCAGCATGTGAAGATGCCGGTAAGCCACGAGCCACGTGGCAAGGTATAGATTTATAGAAATGGATTAATTTAAGATATAAGGACAGTTAGCAAGAAGCCTGCCACGGCCATACAGTTTGTAAGCAATATAAGTCTCTGTGTTTACTTGGTTGGGTCTGAGCGGCTGTGGGACTGGCAGGTGAGAGAGATTTATCCTGACCGTGGGCCAGGCAGGAAAACTCTAGCTACAAAAGTGGATCCTTCCTCCCTTCTCTAAGATGTCCTTGTTAGCTGTTTTGTCTCCGCAGTCAGGTAACTAACATAAATATTTCCTACCTCAAAGATTGCTGTGCATATTAAGTGAATTAATTCAGGCCTGGAGAGATGACTCAGCAGTGACGAGCACTGGCTGCTCTTCCAGAGAACCTGGTTTCAATTTCCAGCACCCACATGGCAGCTCACGACTGTCTGTAACTCCAGTTCCAGGGGATCCCTCACCCTCACACAGATATACATGCAAGCAAAACACCAATACACATAAAATTAAAATAAATAAAATTTAAAAGTTACGTGAACCAATTCACATAATCGCTCACAACACTTTGCAGCCCAAAATAAGTAAAAAGTGTCAAATAATGCCATTATTGTGGTTGTCAAAGGGGTCACATGACTGTCAACACTAATATGGACAGAAATGTGGCACAAAATAGCCATAAAACCACCCATCCCCAGAGAACACAGAGAGAATGATTCAGACCCTGTGTGTGTTATGTTTTGATTGCTAGCTCTATTCTCCAAATAGTGTTCAATAGGATGTTAAAAACATTTCATGGCTGGGCAGCAGTGGCGCACACCTTTAATCTCAGCACTCTGTGAGTTTGAGGCCAGACCAGTCTACAGAGCAAGATCCAGGACAGACACCAAAAAAAAAAAAAAAAACTACATGGAGAAACCCTGTCTCAAAAAACAAACAAACAAACAAAAAACCCAACAACAACAACAAAAACATTTCATGAAAAAGAGAGTTTTGCAGTCTATAAATTTGGGAAGAGTTATTCTCTGAGTGTTTAATATGTTCACAAGCTAAGTCAGCTTCAAAGAGATGGAATTCTCAAAATTATCTTACCAGTCTTGAAAATCAGTGTTAATGGAAATAAAATTTGGGAAAGAGTAGTTCTAGGATGGACATAAAGTAGCATCTTCAATTTCCTCTGCTGAAAAGGAAAGGTTTGGGCTGTGATGCTCCACATCTCTCCCTTATTCTGTTCAAAGACCTTCACTTGGTAACGTGAAATCAGCCAGGGTGAGAGCATGTAGATCATTGTAACTGACAAGATTTATGATTTTTGTAGGTTCTGTGATTCGACTGTAATGAGGAAAACTGCTAATGCAAAATAAATTTTTAAAGTGTGTCATCATGGTAGCGGTTGCTGGACAACCACACAACAAGTAAAGGAAGCATTCTTTCAATATTCAAATGCTGTGATATGAATCAGCAGAGAGGTCACATAAATTATTGACCAGAGTGGTGAGGCTCCCATTTATGTCTTTATTGCTTCACTTTTATCTTGCTAATTAATCAAAAATATCAACCCCTTGCAGGTCAGAACTAGCTGTAGGACTTCCAGATCGGACAAACATAGAAATGGTGGATGATGGGAATATCATTGATGCTAGTTATGTGGAGCAGTAGTTATTATCTCATCCAGAAAGCATTTGATAAATATGTTTTGTCACAATTTGAAAGGCCAAGAACAGTAAGTCTGAACAAAGATAGGACTGTCTTTAGGTAATTTATTTTGGGAACTCACTAGGCAGTACGTTCTTCAGCATAACCTGTTTATGGATCAAGACAAATTTGCTTTATGAAGAGTTTTGAGGCTAGGTTGACTTTTTGGTCTGATATTTTCTTCCAGTTAAAGACATCATAACTTATGTTCAATAGTACAGACCCTAAATAATGGAACATAAACTTTACAATAAACGTGTAGTGTGGAAAGGAGTTGGGAGACACCTGATTCACCATAAATACTGGCTGGTCTCACATGCTTTCATTGTCTGCTTTCACCTTCAGGGACACTTTTCAGTTTTGTTCAAAATTTTATAGAAAATATTAAAAGAAAAGAAAACCAATATTTCTTCACAGATAAGGCATATAAAATTTTTTTACCCATTGTTTGTTTGGGGACAAAGAATAACTCCACCTTTTTATAGTTGAAGTTTATTGATTCCTAGCATTGGATAAAAAACTGCATATTTAAATAGCCTCAAATCTTTTTAATATTAGTGCAAAGGCTTTACATTTTTTTCCTTACCATTTCCCAACAGAACTTATTTGCTCAGTTCTTCCTCACCAATTGTCTCATCAAGTTATTTTAAAGATTACATTCTGTACCCAGCACAGGACCTCTAGTTTGAATGAACAACTGTGATGCTAAATCAGCATTACCAATGACTAGTTCAGAGAAATGTACACCTTGGCATGCACCTCACATCTAACAGTAATAACACATCTTGCCATTTCAGTGACCTCTCCCAATGTCAGCACTGATACTCTTCCTATAAAATGTTCAACAATATTTTTCCTAACATAAACCTTCAACTTTATCATTATAATAACATGAGACAAAATAGTGGTATTCCCTCAACATAGTCTACACACCGGTGTCATATCTATAGAAAATTAAATTCATTGTATATATTACCTGGTCAAGTGTTTTCAAAAGCATGTTATATAGGGTGTTCATAGGCATTTTAACAGTGGCAGGGTGACTGCAAAAAAAAAAAAAAAAAAAAAACCTATAAAAACCTGCAACACATTAAACAAATGGTGATTTCTGGGAGCACTGAAGAACATAACAGTCTCCTGATGTGTGTGTGCAGGGAGGGAAAATTTTCTCTAAAATACCCTCTGAGACAGTATTCCAGGAAACGTGCTGAAACAGCACTGACTGTCCCAGAACCTCTCACACAGACATGGAAGGACACGGGCAGGCAGGAATCATATGGAAGATGAGAACCCTGGAGTTCTTTTACGCACACTAGGTTTCTGAAGTACCATCACGTGGACTAGCCACATCCCATGAATCAGTAAGAGTAAATGGTGCTGTAGTTTGTAACTTTGTCCGTGGGCCTTTGCACAATGGTTCCTTCACTTTTATTGAAATAGGAGATAAAAGTGCGACAACAATATATCCCAGAATGATCTGAAGGTCATAGTTCCCAAGAGTTTATTTTTTCCCCATGATAATACATTAATCTTTCTGATCAGATCTATCTATTTTCATTTAAGAAAATCAAGTCAGTGTAGACAAAAGGCACAAGACATTTAACAATTTTAAAAAAAACATTCAAAAAAGAGTTCATTGAGGACATACAATGCTGCTGGCATGTGTGTAGATAAAAGGCACAAGACATTTAACAATTTCAAAAAAAGGCATTCAATAAAAAGTTCATTAACAATGCTGCTGGCACGTGTTAATCTCTAAGCGCGATGTCTACTAGTTAATAAGCTTCAAGTGACACAAAAACACAAATGACATCTACCTCCACCTTGAAAAGCAGGAGATCAGGAAGCTCTCCCAGGGTTGGGAGGAGTGATGTTCCACACAAATCCAACAGGAGCTGAAGTGGGGAAAGGTGGGTTAGGCAAAGCAACCCTAAGCTACAGGCATGTTTTCGAAGGTCTTGAGATTACTAACATGCCTGAGGAACTGAGGTGGAAAGTGTGCAGCCAGAAGTGACCAAGCTGCTAGCGAGCCTCTAAAAATCCAGAGTCTTATGAGGTGGGAGAGATGCTGAGGTGTTTTGAAGTGAGGAACTCATCCACTTCAAGGTCCACAGAGGTGGAGTGGAGAACAGACAAGAACTGAGGAAACATCAGCTGTAGGCATGCTGGGGAAAGAGATAGTTGGGGCAGAGGCTGAGGGAGTCCAGTGTGGGCGGGGACATGTGGCGCATATGAAGTGAACTCACAGGACTTTGTGTTGATGTGCAGACACAGGTAACCATTCACCAAATAGAGGTACGAGTGAAGAAAGCATTTGAAGGGGAAAAACGTGCTAATATAAATGTGCAGTTGTGGCCATTGTGACTGTACTTCTTAAGTTAGCATTCTGCGTAAGCAAATGCAAAAATGTATGTTTGACATGTCTGGATGCCTCCTGTCGTTTTGTTAATGTTATCGCTAAATGCCAATGGGAAATCTAACAATAGGGATTTAATTAGTAAAACTGAAGACAACCTTCACTGCTGCAAACAGATCAGAAATTTCTAATCTTTGATTCATGTATATGATATGCCTTTCCTGGATGTAAGTATATTCTTATACATTAAAGAAAAACAAAAAGTCTAAAGTTGTCTGGGTGTGACCCAGAGATAGATCAAAATTTCTGTCTTTTTTAAAGCATTCTGTGGTTTTTGTCTAGTACCTGCAGTTATAGCAGCTGGTGTTTGCATCAACCGACAGGGCTGAATTAAACAATGATCATCATCTCCGTTCCACTACGGTTCAAGGAAACAACAAAACCCTTCAGGAAAGCGCTGGGTCGCAAAGGGTGCCTCGCTGAACTGGGGAACTTATCATCTGGATGGGAAGTACTAGCCTTGGGATAAAAACTGCCAGCCTGGGAGAGTGACAAGAACAAAGAGTGGCAGAAAATAAACCACAAACTCGACGTGCTGGCTAAGCTGGCAAAGTCTCGGGAATTTACGTGTCAGAAATTCTGATTCTGAAACGCTGATACATTTTCAGTATTAGAAAGTCAATATAAACTCTTACCTCCTATATGCAAGAAAGGGTATCAAAGCAATATTAATCTACTTTTAAAACAGCATTTCATATTGAAGAACTGTATTTTTATTTGACCAAACTGTGTTTTTTCTTATTTTGTTTCGTATGGAATAAGATTTATTATTTTATTTATATGAAAGCAGTAAAGAAAAACTAGAGAAATTTTATTTACTTCTCTCTATTTTTATGGAAACTGCTTCTACATATGGTAAAACATTGTTGAATGTTAAAAACAAAAATCCCTTACAAAGAATGTCTCAAAACTTAAGTTCAGCCACAAGATGTATAGAACCCGTAGCTAGACAGGCCATAGGCTCATAAGAAAAAAAGTAATACTATTAGTCTGCTAAAAGCACATTTTATTAATCCAACTTCTAATGATTTCTTGTTACACCCATAGATTAGTGCGTCTCTCAAGCCTCATCAAAGAAGCTTCTTTTTGCACTAGACAGAGATTAACACAGAGATTCACAACTGGTCAGGTGCAGAGAAAAAGTGAGTGTGGTACTCAGCCCTAAATGAGACATCTTCTCTACCCCCCTCCCTTCTCCCAAAGCTCAGAGATCATTGCAGGAGAGGCCAGGGGGGTGACTATAGGGAAGTGTTTTCTGGACACAACAGGGCACATGTACATTTGGATTCACAGTGATTGGGACGGCATGCACAAGACCTATGCAAGTTCAAGCCAGAGAAAATCCCCGCAGGAGTGAGGCAGGAAGTCCTACCCTTCGCTGAGGAACTCCTGGCAATGGATAACTGCTGAGAAAGGGGGAGTCGGTTTTCTTTAAGAGAGTGATCCCTTACAGGTATACCATACTCCAGGAGATAGCCTCACACCAAAGAGTTTGGGGCAGTATAACTGGACTCAGGAGCTTTGAAAAAAGAGGTCACAAAGTTGTGTGGGTGTGGGATGGGGGTTGGATCTTTCGGGGAGGAGGATAAATATGATCAAAATTTAATGTATAAAATTCTCAAGCAATTAATAATATATATGGACAACCAAAAAATGATTCATATTTTTCAAGAAAAAATCTATAAAACTTAAAATTATAATAACCGTAATTAAAATTCAAGAAGTGAGTTAAATATCATAAACATCAGAATACTAGAGTTCAACAGAAAGTATTCAGATTGGTGCCCAGTAAAACCAGAAAGAGAAAAAAATACAGGAAACAAACAAAAGAGGCATCTGGGATTCAGAGAAAAGACCTTACTGCATGTGCCTGAGTTCCTATAGACTTGAACATTGACCCAAACATTTCCAGACCGATGAAAGACACTGATGAAAAGTTCTTTACATAAATGCAAAGAAGTCTTTGTACTCCAAGGAGGATAACTACAGAGCAAACCAGTCATGCTTATACACGTTACAATAAAACTACTAAAAGCCAGAAACAAAGAGAGCATACCAGGAGCACTTAGAGGAAAAGGACACATTATCTTCAAAAGGATCGTCAGCTGACTTCTCACAGTTTTCAACGGAAGTGTTAGAAACCAGAAGAAAATGAACTGACATCTTAGAACGCCAGACGAAAATCGCTGCCAACTTAGAATTCTCCATCTGGAAAGAAAAGCCTTCTAAAACAAAGACAAAATTACTATATTCAAAGGAATAAAAAAGAATTTTGCCATCATGAATGAAATGGTTCATGAGTTATTGGAACAGAAGGGAAATTGTCCCAGAAGTCCAGTTAGTTGTTCCAGGAGATATCATCAGCACAAGAAAAAATGAATAAGTAGCAATATATGAACATAACTGGGAAAATGAAAAATAAAATTGTACCAAAGTAAAAGTTGCAGATTCACAATCTCTACTCCAGCTGGACTTTAGAGTCTGTGTCAAGTGTTTTGTTATGATGGACATGAACTCAAGGTGCCTGGGAGGGAAGCACAGGGCATCTAAATACTTTAGAAATGCAGGAAATACTTTCCGGAGAAGTCTGTAGCTCTGCCACCCAATTCCTCTCCTTAAAAGATTGCCCCTGACAATCACACTGCCCACAGTTTCCTCCAATGCTTCCTTCTTCACTCAGGATTTTTTTTTTTTCTTTGAGACAGGGTTTCTCTGTGTAGCTTTGTGCCTTTCCTGGAACTCACGCTGTAGCACAGGCTGGCCTCGAACTCACAGAGATCCGCTTGACTCTGCATCTTGAGTGCTGGGATTAAAGGCGTGTGCCACCACCGCCTGGCTCAGGATGTTTGTTTACACTGTTTTCTCCAACTTTAAGTGTACATGCCCTCTCTCCCTCTTCTCGCAAGCTCCACCCAGCCAATGATTTGGGATTCAAACTTCAGTGCCCTTACCATTTGAAGGTTTTCCTGTCTGTGGGCTACCTCCACATCTGACAATTGTTTCCAGGCCAAACTGCAGGACTCTTTCTTTCTTTGAAGAACAACTGTTATTCCTACCTGTGAAGATCTGGGGTCCTGAAGAAAATTCTCTTTTTCAACACTGCTTACCTTCCACAGCCCTCAGAATAGATGAATCAGTGAATGGAAACGGGTCATGGAAAGACAGGTGGGTGAGGAAGAAGTTTTTATGGCCACAGATAGAAACGGATTTTGCCAATTTTCATCTGTTTACCTCCTAATCCCGGCTCACGACTCCCTTTTCTCTCATTTCTATTTTTTCTAGTTTAGATCACAAATGCTGAATCATCAAAGAACTCAGTAGAAACATGTTCAACCGAGTAAAATCTCTCAACGGCTGTATTTAAGCCAGTTAGGAAGGTATAGTTAAGGGGACAGAAAGAGTTGCTGAAAATATGGTTTTAGGGGAAGAGATAGAAAATACAGTGTTTTTAAGAAATTCAACTGGTTTTTAATTTGCAGAGAAAATTTTAAATTATCAGGAAGTGTGTGCCCTTGAGATCACAGTGGCTCTGTGTGGATGTTTATTTGGATCAAGGGAGAGATCATAAAGAACACAGTAAAATGAAGACATGTAAAAACTGACCAGTGATGGTTTTTGATTTGCTAATCCATGGGTCTTTAGAAAGCCCCTAATGATGTACGCACATTAAGTGAATTTTTCACAACCCTTTGAAGAAAAATTAGTATCTAAAACATATACCATTAAGTTCATTGAACAGCTACATGCCTCCCCAATACCCATCATGCATTTTTTCCTAATATTCATGATTTTATTGGAAATGTCAATGACTCAAATGAAAATAAAACAAAACACAAATAATGCTCAAATCTTGTTCTCAGTTTCAGGGTGAGATTTGGGCTGTGTCATTTTAGACTCTCCAAAGCTCTTGGAAGCCTGAACTGTCCATTACTCCCCTCCGCCAGTAAGCATACTTTTAAGTTGTCGAGAAGCTTGGAATGCAGGGCCTGGCAGATGCCAGACGAGCTGGCTTTAGGGCAGATTCGTGCTTTTCCTTGAGTTACTGTCATCTTCAGACATTCCTAAAGAAAATAAATTACAGTGAGGTTAGGAGGCTGGAACGGCTCCTGATGGCCATGTCTGTGCCAGAGATGACACCAGAGTAATGTTATTGTTATCGATTTCTTCAAAGAAACACGCCAGGGCACTGTGTCCACCACCAGCTAATTCCTCTGGTGCACAGATACGCACATTTCTTGGAAGCACTTGCTGCAGTTTTAAACATCACAAAGCAGACGTCCAAATAAAACATTTTTTGAGACAGGGTTCCACTATCTAGCCCTGGCTGGCCCACAACTCACTATGTAGATCAGGCTGGAACTCACACTCAAAGAGATTTTCCTGCCTCTGCCTCCTGAATGCTGAGATCAAAGGTGTCTACCACCAAGGCCTGCTAACATTTTTAAAAATCATTTCTGTATTGTCTTTGTGACTCGTTGGATTTTTTACTACCCAAGGGATGGAAGTATTTCTTGGCCTTTTCACTTTGGGCCTACACCACGGATAAATGTAATGGCAGAGAGTGTATTGTGAAATAAGGCTGCTCACTTCCTGGTGGCCAAGAAGCAACCAGAAAGAAAAGAAGGGTCCAGGAACAAGGTATGTCCTTCAAAGAAACTCCTTGTGACACACTTCCTTCAACTAGACCTGACCTCTTAACAGACCATTCAGCTATGGAAACATGCACCCATGGAGTTAGTACCTTCCTGATTCTGTCGCCGTTCACTAGCACCATGGCTACAAACCAAGCCTTTTGTGGAGATGCTTCATATCCAAACAATCACAGAGGATGTATGATTTTTTTTTTCCTAATCTATTTCTTCTACCAGTTCTAAACTGTTCCTTTCCCTCAAATACATAACAACCAGATTTAATGCTCTAGCCCCCTAGAGTGAGGCTGCAAAAGTCTCCGGGGTTAACACCCATGGCCAGACACAGTGTGGCCAGCAGGCAGCTATTTATTTAAATTTCTTGGGCAAGCTCTACATGGACTCTTAGTCTCCCGGTTTCCTTCATACTGTTCCCACTGTGCTTGGCTCAACATGATGAGGCATGACATAATGGGTGTCAGGAGAAGTCAGGAGAAATATCAGGGAAATTTGTAAGGGGAACAAAACACAAAGGCTCCTGCCAGATACTTCATTGCAGATTTGCTGGAAATTCCGACCTACCATCATAGGCTTTGGTAGTCAAAGCAAACTTTGAATGGTACTAAGAAACTTTGACATGTGCAAATTGGCAGCCTGTGTTGCTTCTGATTCAGCACAATTTCTTAAGCTGCCTGGCATGTTGATGAGGGGTTAGGAAGCACAGCATCTCCTGTCTCCTTTTCAAAAGCCAAGATTTTCTTTTGTGATTGTGACAATTTACAATGGGATCAAGAAAGCTGGTGTTAGCACTTACCACAGCTGGGTAATTTATTAACAAGTAGGCCTAGTAGGAGATGGGGCAAGAATAGAGATGTCACAGCCCAGGTGTTCTCATGAGTCTACCATACAGACTTCCACTGAGGGAAACCACCATCTTGCTTTATTCCCATGTCATTGCCTTGTCAAGTGCAATCTGTAGATCTGAATTAGCCTCTTGGTGTTTAAAGTGACCTCTGTGACATCAGTGACCAGCAGTTGGCTTGGTCACTTATTACAGATTACATAAATCGTAATGCAAATATTTTTGGAGATAGAAGATGGTCAAAGGGGTCTCGACCCACAGGTTGAAATAAATCCCCACAGAGTGCTGGGATTAAAGGTGTGTGCCTCCACCAAGCCTAGCTTAAATAGCTTTCAAATGTTTTTAAAATGGTTTTAAATAAACAAAATTTTAAATAAATAATTTTAAATAAAAATTCTATTTAAAAAAAAGTGAACACTTTAGCAAGAACCTGAAGAAGGCAAAGTCAAGGGTACTATGGAGATCACTGATAACCAGAGTGGAAAACACAAGGTGAGCTCTCAAAGAATACAAAATGAGCTCGCAGGGCAGGGGGTTGGGCATGGTAGAGGACATTATGAGCCATTATTTGCTCACAGTAGTGAAGTAATGATGGGAACACACTGGAGGATGCTGAGCAGACTTGGGACTAGTTTTTAAATACAGGTCTTACAGTAGACATGCTGTTGGAGTCACTGTAGCTGTGTTTTGTTTTTGTTTTTGCTTCTGACTGCTGAGCAGCAACACAGAAGTGGAAGATCTAGGCAAGAGGTCATTGTAATAATCTAAATGAGACATGACAGTGGCTAGGAGCCTTGAGAATCAGTGAGAAATGGTCATTTTCCAAGTAGATTCTTCAACTAGTGCTGCCAACATTTGCTGGTGAGAAAAAAGCAAGAGAATAAAGCCAAGGTCCCAGTGTTTGGGGATGGAGGAGCTGGAGGGCTGGAATGTGATATGTAAGAGGAACTTCCTGGCAAAGAGCCCAAGGTTGGCACCAGGTGAATTTATGTTTATGCACCATGCAAAAGAAAGCTGATATGTGGCCATTTTCTTGTGTCTTTCATAAATCAGCCTAGCTTAGCTTTGGGTGTGTGTCTCATTAAAAGAACATGGTCTGCACACATTCAAGTTTCATAACAGTATGTAACTATCCTTGGCTCACTAACTGGGAGTTGCTATCACCTTCAGTCTGTGGATCAGTCTTTCAGGGAAAACGCTACTGAGTCCTCTGCATCTTAGAAAAGTATAGTTTAGCTAATCTAAAATCAACAGCCAAGGAAGAGGAAATGCAAACTTAAGTGTGTGAGCAGAAATGAAAGGACATAGCAGAATGCTTTGAAAGTTGAGAACAAATGTCAAAGTAAGTTCAATCTGTTGTAAAATTTTAGTCATAAGATCTTTCCTTTGGGAATCTATTTAGATTTCTTCCTTCCTCATAGATCTTGACATGTTTTGCTCCCAAAATATAGGAAAGGAAGTAAAAGTTAGTTTTAAAAATTGGGCAAAAGTAATAAAATATGTAAACTATGTTATCCATTCTCCCCTAATAATTAGACTATACTAACTACCAAAATCTACTCCAAGGCTTAATTCTACTTTTAAGAAATTACAAATCTGTGGTAAAGTAAGATATTACTGTTTTCTTTTGCTGTTTGCAGACTCTAAACTAGCCTCATGTCTGAGATCCAACATGACAACTTTAAAATTGTGTGAAAGAAGGTTAAAATTTGTTGAAAACCCAGGCTCCAGAGCAAGTCAGACTCAGAAGTGTGTCTTTGGCAAAATGATGGAAATACTATAAGCTGTCATGTCTACAAAGGATAATGAAGAAAATATTGTTCTATGGTGATGGATAATAAACCAAATGAGCTTGTTATCAGGCTCAGACTCACGGAAATGCATGAAGCCCCAATGGAGAAACTGAGGACTTAATGGGAACAATTCCTCCACCAGAAGATTCAGTCAACATAAAAGCAAAAACAAACAAACAAACAAACAAAACCCAGTTGAGATGGGCACCATTTTTGGTTGATTTTGTTTTCCAGGTTTGTTCACTTGTTTTTGAGACAGAGTCTCAGACTGGCTTAAAACTCGCCATCCTCCTGCTCCAGCCATCCTGGAGCTACTGTCACAGTCCTGCACCACCATGCCCCACACGACACTGCCAGCCACATTTTTAAGGAACTAGTACTTTGAAACTGGCCCATGTTGATTAAAAAAAAAAGTTTTATTCTACAATAAAATAAGGCCTGCCTTATAAGGACAAACAAATGAATGTTCTTCCATTTCTCCTGTGAGTATTTCCCTCTATTTTTACATCCCATGCAGGGTATTACATACTTCACAAACATGATCTATCTGCAGTTCATTTGGTAGCTCTAATTCCTATCAGGAAAGTGTAATGAATACTTTTGTTCCAGCCCTTGCATTTTATAATATCAAGAAACAACATCTTAAAGCCAACAATGCAGCCATACTCCAAGCAAGAGAAACAGCTTATATAAAAACACCGTTCTCCCTTAGCCGGAGAAAGAGTGTAGCGGGCGCTGTATTAACTACCACGTCTGCCTCTGCCCTTCCACGGACAGACTCACCCACTTGCCTCACTGACTAACTAAATGGTTGAGTCCTTCCTTTCAAAGAGATCAAAATTCCTCCCCAGTGTCTTCCTAAAAAGGAGGGGGGATTTAGACACAGACATGTTCATATGGGAGGGGGTATGAGAACATAGACAAAAGGTGGCCATCTACAAGGCCAGGATAGGGACCTGGACAGATCCCCCCTCACACCCCTCAGAAGGAACCAACTCTGCCAGCACTTTAATCCCAGAATCCCAGACTCCAAACTACAAAAAAAAAAAATCAAATTTTTGGTTGTTTAACCTACCCAGTTTATGGTACTTTCTAATAAAAGCCTTAGCAAATTATTACCCTACACAATTTACCTACTTGCTATGTCCAGCTCAGCGGGTATAATATTTGTAACTGTATGCAACAACTACCACAGTCAATTTTTAAAATATTTCATCACCTTGAAACACTGTATCCTTTAACTCTCAACATCCAATCATGTCATTATCCGGGGCACTAATCTATTGTCTTGTCTCCATAGATCGTCCCTTCAGTGACATTTCATGCAAATAGAATCATATAATGTTTAGCAGTGTGTGACTGTCTCCTTCACTTAGCCTGTGTTCAAGATTCATCATTGATGTGACATTTATGAGGAAAGCACTCCTTATTGTGTCAATTAGCTTGTCCATTTATCAATTGATAGTTTTTTTTATTTCCATCTTTAGATTATTGTGAATAATGTCACTATACACATTCATGCAGATAATTTCCTAAGTGAAAACCATGTTTTATTGATCAAAGTAATAAAAACACCACAGTTTCTGTGAGCTGATTTCTGGAGAATTTCTACCTCTTCTACTTTGCCAAAGGCCCTTCCATCATCCTAATTTTAAGGAAGTTATACTCTATTTTTAAAGGCTGACTCATTATTTGTTCAATAACTGCATATCACAAAGATGACTGAAGGGTACATGAAGACCCTTGGGGAGAAGAGATGTGTCGCTAAGATCCACTATGATGTAGGACAAAATAGGAAAAATATGTGGGTGGGGTGAGTGAGTGGGTGACTGTGGGTGTGAAGGGGCATGTTTGTACTCAGAAAAATGAAAGATCTCCTAGGTGTGTGGAAAGGTTGGCCAAATCACATTAAATTGAAGTGCAATGGTTGAAGTGCTGCCAGACAAAGAGAGGTAAGTTAGGTACGGCACACCTGGCCCATTAGCTCATCGAGCTGCTCTTCAGTCCCCACATAAAGATGTTATTTATAAGAATTCCATTTAACCATTAGTTGTAATGTGAGCCCATAAAACGTGAAGGTAGAAAAGACATGGGAATCTTGATTTCTGCCAAATTAAATCATGGAGAGTCTGAAAGAAAAAATGTATGAGTACACTGTCGGAGCAGCTGCAGAGCCAAGCAGGCCACCACTTCCTGATTTTGACTGAGACTTTCTTTCCAGTTTTTTTGGCATGGCACTGCATTTTCTTCAATGACAGCATTCTCACAGTAATGTTACACCGGTAGGGGAGTACATTGTGTCTCTGTGTCAGCTTTGTGAGAAAAATGGGTGAAAATGTTGGTTCAGCAGCTTACTATGTGGTAAGCATCATGTCAGATGCCAGAGATACTGTTGAGAAATAAGATAGACAGTGTCCCAGACAAAATTACTCACTGATTTGTGGATTACAGAATTGTTCCTGACATCTCGACTGGAAATTCCAGCTCCGATAGAATCTGTTCAGACACCTGTGTGTGCCAGAAACTATATTAGGCACAAATCAACTATATGGTACCTGGCTTCAAAGAGCTGTGGTATGCATATTCCATGTATAAGAGACTATGCACATGCAACATAAACAATGAAGATTTCAGAATAGTGCTATTCGACTGGAGAGCACATAAATCACTCATTTTTCAAAATGTGGTTGGCTGTTGTACAAAGGCTGGGAGATTTCACAGAAAACTGGGGTTTGCACAGACCTGGTAGGATTTTGAGGATTTGGATAGATAGTAAAGTAAAGGAATTCTAATTGGAGAGACCAGCTTGAGGCATGGAAGCAGTGTTTGGTAGAACACTGAAGAAGCAGGTCCTGTGCTGACACTTTTCCTCCTTTCTTCCCAAAGAGACAAGTGCCAGGCCTGTTCCATTCCAATGGAAAGGTAAGACCAGTCAGATGCTTCTTGTTTGAACATACGGAAGGTCTCAAAGCACATCAAAGCAGGCACAGGTCTCTAAGGCTTACCACATATTGAGCTTGAATGTCTATAAAAGTAGAAGACAAGTATACTAGGAAAGTTATATTGATTGGCAGGATCCACCCACATCAATGCAAAGTAGGCACTAAAGCTTAAGAAGTACAGTATGGGGCCAGCAAGATGGATTAGTGGGTAAAGGCCCCTGCAGTTACGCCTGATGTTCAGGCCAAGCCTGATGACTTGAGTTGGATCCCCAGAACTCAAATGATGAAAAGAGTCAAAGTCAAACACACACACACACACACACACACACATCATCATCATCATCATCATCATCATCATCATCATTATGCATATTATGACACTCACACACTCATATATATAGACATTCAAATGTACTAAATAAATAATAAATAAAATTTCAAAGACGCATGTCCTTTAGCAAAACGCATGTTTTCTCTTACAGGTCCTAGATTTTACTTAGTTGCATTAAATCATTTGTGTGCATGAGAACAGCAGTAAAAGCAGTCTAGGGAAAAGAAGGGGATGAATGAGAGAGAAAGTGGTAATAAAGGGGAAGACAGTGTGGTATAATGGGAACAAACTCAGCGTGCACCACATACCTCCATGACAACGGCCTTAATGCTAAAATAAAGGTTATAAGTCACCCTCCAATAGTTATGGGTGATTTTAACGTGTGTATAGTTTCCATGCTCTTGTTGTGGATCTGTGTAGGTTGGCCTGACGCATGTCAAAGGCAACAGTGTCTAAACCTAGTGGAAATGACACAACGTGGTGATAAGCTCTGAAGTCAGTTTGCTTTGGTTCTCAACACCAAGTCGTATGTCTGTAAAGTTTAACCTTTCTGGGTGACACAGACTCCCTTGGCATCAATTATTTTTTCTGTACACAAAGCTGGCAGCTGTGCCTAGCTTAGGAAGCTGTTGTGGGAATTAAATAAAATAATGCATGTATTCAGCTGTGGTCCAGACAGCATTCCATGTGAGGTGAGGCAGGTCAATGGAGGAACCTGACTTTCTCTGCATTCTCACCCATAGCCAAACTCTTCCTCAGATCCTTAGCATGTTCTTAAGTCTGAGCCTTGATTTCCTCATTAGGACATGATCGATAAGTGCCTTAAAGGGTTACTGTGAAATTCAATAAAAATTTTCTGTAATCACAGAAGGACATGGGACACATGGTAGGTATACAAAAAGACAGCTGGGGTGTGCAGATTTACCTCAGTGGCAAAGCACTTGGCTCCAATCACAGGCCCTGGGTTCATTCCTCGGCTCCGAAAGAAGAGGGGGAAGAAAGAAAAAGGGGAAAGCTGCAAAAAGACAGTTGTTACTAATATATAATTCGTACTTACAGCAAATAAAAGTTTCAGTAGTCATAGTTTCTAAATATTTTAAAGTAAACTTGGGGGAGGATTGCTTGAGTGCCGGGGTTCACTGCTAGCTGGTAATACAAGTCTTTTTCTCAAAAAGAAAACAAGAAAGAAAAAGAATCAAGTAATAAATGTATGATGTTAAAAATGTTAGATGTCGAATAACTTTAACCATCAACAAATGGACTTTTCAAACTCCATGAAGACTTTGTCTTGGGCCAGTCAGAATGGCTGTCATCTGGAATAGAAGAGTGGCAGAGAAGATGTGGGGGGAGGGGAACCCTTAAACTCCGCTGCTGGCATGAGCTCTGACTTAGCTCAGTGGACTATGGGACTCAGTTCCCTAAAAACAAAAACAAAAACAAAACAAAAAATGAAAAAGTGCCACGTGATCCAGGCATGCACTTGTGCTCATAGACAGAGCAAAGTCAACTTATCATAGAAGCACCTGGACTGCTACATTTATTACTATAGCATCCACAATAGCCACAACATAAAATAACCTAGCTGCCTCTCAACAGATGAGTGGGTGGAGAACATGCAGTGTCTACACATGGAGTTTTATCGAATTATAAAAAAGAGTGAAATTGTGGCATTTTCAGTAAAATGCATGGACCTAAGGGTCCTCAGGTAAACAAAGTAATCCAGTCTCAAAAAAGAAAGGATCGTGTATATCACAGGCAGAATATTAGGCTAGTGGAAGTGGAAAGGGGTGACTAAGGGAGGGTGATAGAGGTGCCTATGATGAGAACTACGTATTCAGGTCGTAAAAGAATATGAGGAAACCCATTCTTTTCCACAATTTATGCTTATGAAAAGTCAAACACAGTGAAGTATGTGAACAAAATGGTCTGTCACATTTGTTTTCCTTCCTTCCTTGCCATTTCCCTTTTATTTCTGCTGCCCTGGACTCACGTGTATCAATAATAGTCTTAGCACATCGTCTCCGTTTTGAACTCATTTCCCTAGAACTTGGGCTGAGAGAACACTTAATTACTCACTGCTGACTATGTCCCCAAACCCAAGGTCTCTAAATATCATCCATCACCAAATTCTCAGAACAAGCTAATGACACAGATAGCCCTATTTCTTTCAAACATAAAAAACTGGGACACCACTAGGCATGTTTCACAGGACCTACAGATAGAAATGGATAAGTCTAGAATTTTAGCAGAAAAGGCCTAACTCCAGAGTGCATCTGTCTTGCTTGGTTTCTGCAGTTAAGTTTGAGGAGCAAGTCTATCTCAAAGTTTAATATGTATATATGGTGTAATTTGTGGCGATATTTTGTTTGTATTCTAACAAATAAAGCTGGCCTGGAGATCAGAGTGTGGAACTAGCCACTAATTGACCATAGGGGCCAGGCAGTGGTGGCATACACCTTTAATCTCAGCACTTGGAATCTCATGCCTTTGATCCCAGTACTTGGGAGGCACATGCCTTTAAAGCACTAGGGGGGAGGAACCAGGAAGTGATATGGCTGGGCAGAGAGAGGAAGTGATAAGGTGGGTGGAGACAGGAGCTCGGCCCCTTTTAGGCTGAGGAGTTGGTGAGGTAAGTAGTGCCTGTGGCTTGCTCCTTTGCCTCTCTGATCTTTCAGCATTTGCATTTATATCTGACTCTGGGTTTTTATTATTAAGACCAATTAGAACTTGTGCTACAGTAATTCCATTGGCAGGGACATACTCATGAGCCACAGTGTGATAAATGTGTAGCTAATTAGAAATTTTGAAACAAGTAAAGGCAAGTCAGCTAGAGGTGATAATTTTGGAGGAAGAATTTGAAAATAGTTTCTATCTGACTCCTAAATTCAGTTAGCTATTTAAATTTGAAGGACAGCTATGCTAATCACTATATCATCACCTAAGCTAGTCATTTAAATTTAGACAGATGATGTGACCACTCCATGCTCCCGTTTTCCCAGCTAGAAAATGAGTGTGCAACTTTTGGAAGAACTGAACAAACCATAGTTAGAAAAATACTTTTCTCCAGAAAATTTTAATGGATGTATACATAGTAATTGTATCTGTTTATAGGATACAGTGTGACATCTCACACAAATGTATGTAATGATGGAATCAAGGTAACTGCATATCTTTCATATAAGATATTTATCATTTTATACAGAACACTTTAAATCTTCTCTACTAGCTATAGTTACCTTACTCTGTTATAGAACATTAGAAGTTATTCTTTTTTCTTTGTCATATCCTGGTACCCAATAAGCATCTTCTCTCTATCCCTACCTCCCAAAATGTCTCCCAGATTCTGCTAAATAACATCCTATGCTTCAAAACATATAAATGAGAACATATAGCATTGGTGTTTTCTGTGTCTGATATTTCATTTAACACAATGCTTTAAGAAAGCATTTCTACCCCAGGGTCACAAGAGTGAGAGGGCTAGCCCTGCCCCTCAGCAGCTGCAGCACACAGGAGAGCAGGCCCTGAACCTGCCTGGACTGCACACTAGATCTTACCTTGTTGCTGAGTGTAGGGCAGATGAGCCAGCCGTGAGGACATGAGAGCAGGAGAGCTGATCCTTCCTGCACCACACCCCCATACTCCCAGCAGCCGTCAGGAGAGAGGGCCCTGTACCTCTTTGGAGCAAAACAGTAGAACTGGCCCTGGTGGTGTGAGTGTGAATGGTCTGGGTCTGGGCACCTGAGGACAGGAGAACTGGCCCTGCCCCTTCCTGCAGGCAGCATTGGGTGAGCTAGCAAAGGCAGTGCTGGAGAGCTCACCAGGGTAGTGACTGTGAGGGAAAGCTGGCAGGCTGACCAACCTAGGTACCAACCAGGCCCAGAACGAGGGCTATGAGTTGGCCTACCCCAACACAGACCTCTTATATGAACTATTGGAACATGAGAAGGGGACAAACCTACTGATCCAAAACTACAGGATCTCCAGGACACAGGACAACAAGAGCATATCCAAGAGGTGCTCTAGAGAGAGCCCATTACCAGTGGCATAGCAGAAGCCAGAGGCCTCAAGCCAGACCAAGGACTTGTGGCAGTGAACACTTGCAAGTAAAGATGAGTGGACTAAAGGGTAAGCTGTGTGACTGAATGGGCCAGAGGACAGATGCCAGGAGACAGAGAGATAAGTAGGATCAGGATGCATGATGTGAAATCCACAGAGAATCAACAAAAGTTGAAGGGGGAAAAAAAGAAACCATTTCTAAATATTGCACAGCTATCACTACCTCTGTAAAATGATGTTATTAACAAATAGTTTATTATGTTTACCTATTAAATTTTATATCAGTTTTTACATCACCAATAAATGATTCAGGAGTCTTTTAACGGTACTGAAATATAATACAACGTAAACTGAAAGCAATCAACCAAAATAAAGTAAATGGGGGAAACTGCAAAGTCACAGAGCTACAGCCAAGATGAGTACAAAGCATAAAGGTACCCATGCTTATGGTAAATCACATTTTGTTTTATAGTTTGTGGCTGCCAACAAGACAGAGGAAATCCTGCCCACCACTGCGTTTCCAGGGTCCACAAGTTGAAAATTAGCCAGCTGTCTAGCTGACACTGAAACTAGGCAGAGATAAATGTCTGCATTGGTTTGCACAAAGATGTGAATGGCATCCTCAGCAAAATTCTAGCAATTCATATATGTTTTCCTCACCACATATTACATCATAATTATATAAAATAATCCTTGGAACAGCTCTCTGTGAACCACTCTATAGCATTCTGACTCAAACCTAGCTCAGCTTTTAGAAGTTCTAATTAAATCAATAAAGCACACCCTAATGCTAATAATAACAATAGTAAAACGCTAATAACTAATCTTTTGTTGAACAAATGTTCCATGAAATAGCTGCTAAAGACAGAAGTGAACAAATCTCATAAAAAGTCCTGATCTGGTGGACTTTTGTTCTATGCAAAGAGGACATGTAACAACAAACAGGTTAAAGATGTAAGATGACTGGTAGAGATAACTACTACAAAATAAATAATGAAGCAGGACGGTAGGATGAAAAAGCAATATCGGAATTAAAACTCACTAGTGTAGCAGTGTGTGCTCAGGCAATGAACACCCCACAGCATATACATGAAACATTTGAAGGCCAACATGAAGAAGCACTCATATATTTTTTTCTGTAAGTAGCTTTCAATGAAAAGTTTTATGTAATCTGTATGAAGGTTGATGAACATATTATTAGAGTAAACTTAGTACTATAGAAAGTGA
Organism: Peromyscus aztecus; assembly: GCA_902168405.1. NCBI lineage: Eukaryota > Metazoa > Chordata > Mammalia > Rodentia > Cricetidae > Peromyscus > Peromyscus aztecus. The sequence goes on along the minus strand of CABHPQ010172667.1, from coordinate 43,477 downwards.
AGTCAGCAAGGAAAACTTCATTTGAAGGTACTACAGTATGGGAGAGAGGGCAGAGCTCAGCCTAACTCAAAATGTATTGAAACAAAAGACAGATTATTCTTTGTGATCTGAGAGGAACCATTGGAAGAGTTCCAGAGGATGTTTCAGGAGGGGTGGCATTGGTGAGGCTAAGTTTGCAAATACTTTTCTTTGTGATTAGTTCATCTGTGTTTCAAATTGCTGCCCATGAAAGTTAGACTCCTACTTTCCAGAGAGGAGGGAGTGAGGAATGCCATCCTCTTGCATGATTTCATTTCAAAGGGTGCCCAGGTCCTTATGAAAGGCCATCCTGAGCTGTAAAACTAGAAAGAGCATTTTTAGAAGAGATTTACATGTCAGAGGTGCAAAGAAGGAATGTACAGTTACAGATGTTCTAAAGTAAATATTCCAAGAAAAAGAAGGTTAGGAGCCTTGAATCAGAAAGAAGCTTGTGAAATTTAGTAAAGCGAACAACCCTGCTGATCAATGCGTACACAGTCACACACAGCTGTTCACAATGTATTTCCAAAGTATCAGCTATTCTATTGATGTTCACATGCTTCTTTATTATGTCATGTTTACCTGCTAGAATATGAATAATAAGTATTTTAGAGTATGTTTTTAATTCTATGAAAGTCACCCTATGTCATAGATGACAGCAGATAGCACATTACTAATAGGTTATAATCAGACCAACAAGCACACTATAGAAATTCAATAAAAATGGAAGGTTGTTTGATTATGCAAGTTATTTCTTCTTGAAATACCATTACGTGGCTATTAAACTATTCCTCATATTTTAAAAACACTTGGAGAGTATTATCTTAGTATGTATCATAAGACAATTTGTGGCCTGGTGAGACACCACTCTAATCATATTCCCAGAGCCTCCGAAGCAGCCAAGGAGGAAGCTTAGTTGTATTTACACAGGAAATGTCTTGGCATTTATGTTTCTATGAGGTGGAAGATCCATTCAACTCAAACTCAGTTACTCTTTTAGTTCTACAGTGAAAAGACATAATAATCAGGAGCTGTCTAAGAGTGACCAAGACAAGTCATTCCAGATGGTACCAGAGACCAACAGAGTGAAGAACTGTCACCTTCTTTCACTGAACTTCATTAAAGACCATAACTAAATCCTTCAGTGACCAAAGAAGGTTTTTGTCATTGCTAACACCAACATATAAAGAATTGACCATCTTAGTCAAGGTCAGTTGTTGACGGTACAGGTCATACAGATAAAAATCTGTGGGACATGGATTTTTAAAAAAAGAGAAAATAAAATAGGACCAGACCAAATACTATTAAATAACAAGTATTTGTCTAACTATTGAAAAAGAAGGATAAAAAATTTTGGAGAAATTCTACAAATGTTTCCTTGAAATTTACAAGTCTTTGTCCTTAAGATAGTGGGAACTCCATTTTCATTCCAATGTGTACCTTCAATTATTTCAATAAGACCTTGATTTTGTTCATAATCCCAGAGATAAGAGACCACTCTGGATATTTAAGTTGGGAAACCAGGCCTGAGGGACTCCCAGCTGACCATTATAGATAAGATTTCAGTGCCAAGTGGGGCAGAGAAGATAAACAGGGTGGGCCATTCTGAGGTTGCTCCCATAGCAGGATTACCACCCTCCTATTTCCCCTGTGCTTCAAAGCTGAAAGTGTTATGGTGTCATCTCCTAGTAAACACATGAGCAATGTTTAAGGACCCTGGGCAGTGCTCCTAGCAAACTGAACTCTCCAAGCTAGCCACTGAAGAACATGGTATACTTTTAAATACAGGGCAATATTGAACTTAAAGGATCTATCTAAATCTTGACTATAAGGTGGTTCCCTTAAAACTAGAGCTCACTTCCTCCTGTCTCAGCTTCACTGAGAGCCATCACAAGGCCTAGAACATACGAGGGTATACTGTCACATCATGGCCCTCCAGCCTTTTATGAGAACGGAGGAATAGGAATCTCGCCTTTTCTTCCCTCGTTTTCATTCCACCCACTTCCAGCCATGGCTATCATGTGACTGAGATAATTATGTGCAGAGAAGAAAGCCAAGTGGTAGCATGGGCTTCTATATCTTGTGTATCCAGCTTGGTTGATCATTTCAGCGGGAACAGTTCACATATGGAAAATACACCAGGTAGGATAAATAATCGCCATTCTCTTGGCATTCTAGAAGTTATTAAAAAGAAGGTAGCATGTATCTCTTTAGTCAGCAACTTCTTTCCTTAAAGGAAAACAGTCAGCTGAAAGGAGCATGGGATTGTTTAAGTGCAGGTCCACGAGTGTCTCACTTTCAGATGTTTTGTTTGGGGCGGGGGAGGAGGATTTCTGTTTGTTCATTTTTGCTTTAGCTCTCCCAATGTTTTTTACTCCTGACAATCCCGTGGGTCATTAGCACATTGTTAATTACAGGTACTCAACCATTCTACCTGAAAAACTGCAGGAAAATTGGAAGGTGTGTGATGCCACCGAGCCTGGGAAAATATAGCAGCAGTTCCAGGAAGTGGACAAAATATCTCACATATGGCAGAGGGGAGTATCCCATGCTGAGTCCCCTATTAGTTTTTATTATAGTTCCTCATTTGTTCCCATTACAAAATACAGATCACCTACAAACTGCATGATACATCAAGGTTTTCAATCTCAACAAGAAACCATTGTGCTTGAAAGATTGTCAAGTAGAGAGTGTTGCTCCTAGATTCCAAGAGGGGGAGAAAATCATTAAACCGTAGAGTTAATAAGCTAACCCTGAAGGGCTCTGGGCTTGTAAATGAAACATGTTGTTTCCTTTATTTTGAACTTCTCCTTTCATGAGAAAAACTCTAAGATACACAGAGAGAGTTCTTCACGGCCTGAGGCTCTCATTCTGCTAATGGCTTTTGACAGTGTGTTACAGCTTGTTTAACCCAATTGAATTTGATTATTCATGTCTCTAACAAGATAAACAGGTTGACAGAGGGAATTTTTTCAGCCACTGGTTCATGTTAGTGTCTGAAAACTCAGTTGTCCAGAAAAGGAGAGGAGGTGGGAGCGAAGCCAGCGAGATGGCATTTTAAGCATTTTAAGCAGACAGTTCTTGTAATTAGAATCTGATTGTGGAGAAAGGTTTGGGTATGAGACTGTTAACATTGTTCATCTAAAAAGCAAGATAGACATTTTTGGTAAAGTACACACTTTCCATCAAAATTTAGTCCCAACCTGTCTTATCAAGCAGATCCGATCCACTGGTCTACTACACATGTGTGCATGTGCGCACTTACACGCGCACACACACATACACACACACACACACACACACACACACACACACACACACACAGCAGCTATAGAACACCTTGGTGTTTCCTAGATATAATCATTTCCTCTTTCTTTTTTTCAATACCATTGCATGTTATAATTTTTGTGTTGTTTGCCTAGAATGCCTATTAACTGGCAAACTTCTGAATAGGCAAAAATGATATCTGTTCAATGAAATTCTCCAGGGTTTCCTCAGTATCCTTCAGAAATATGTATTTCCTTTTAGTCTATGTCCCTCGACTTTTTCTCTACATCCACACCCTTGGGATCTAACATGGTTCTGTCAGTCATGTAGCTTAGTTGGATTCCATATGAAAAGGGGCGTTGGTGGCAGGGGAAAGAGGTTGAATTTTCATTGTTTGAACACAATCTGAAACCTCGACAGTTTCCTACGACCGTAACACCCCATCATAAATCCTAATATGGCCATCCTTGATTCCAGAGCCAATCACTGTTCTGCTTTTTGTTTGTTAGATTTTGTTTGGATAAGGTGGGGTTGGGACACTGGCCTTGAACTCACTATGTAGCCCAGTCTGAACTCCAGTTCTCTGAAGCCCTGCTTCAGCCTCACAAGGGCTGGAATTGTAGGGCTGGGCCACTCTGCCCAGCTTATGGTTGCAGTTATTCCTCTTGTCTGCCTCTAATGCCAGTTGTTCTGCTCATCATTAGCCATCAGTCACCCTGACTCTCTTCCTTCTTGTAGTCCTCGAATATGGTAGGTGATCAATAAATTAACAAATGAAGAAAGAACCAGAGAGTGGGTGAGTGGGTAGATATCCAAATAAAAGATTAGGGGAACAAGATGAGTATGGTCAAAATAAATTGTACAAAACTCTCAAAGAACCAATAGTAAAAAAGAATGGATGCTGAAACTTGTTTTTAAAATCAAAAGTTTTCCATGCATTTATGCAAGAGGTTAAAAAATCATCGCAGCAACATGTTCTGAGAGCACACATCCCAAGCACAAAACAGAGAGTGCACACTGGGAATAATAGCATGAGACTTTGAAACCTCAAAGCCCATCCCCAGTGACATAGTTCCTCCACCAAGGCCACACCTTCTAAGTCTCCCCTAATAATGCTACCAATTGGGGATCAAGTATTCAGACATTTGAGCCTGTGGGGGACCTTGTCACTCAAGCCACGACTCTCAGCTTTGAGGAGTTTAGCACTGAGCAACAGGGAGCTCATCTTAGAAAAGCGCATTCAGGTGACCTGCTCCTCTCCCCTTTACCCACAGCCTTACTTCCTGAGTTCAACAGAGTGCACCCATTTATCAAAGGATTCAGTCATTCAGTCTCCAACTCTGAAAATAACTTGTTTATGCCCTAGGGTGATAAGGGTGGGTGTCAGCCTATCCATCAATGTAAAACACACAAATACAAATTAAATCAATAATTTAAATATTAATATCTGAGCGACAACTGAAACTGCCTATCAGTTTCAGGCTTCAGAAATACCTAGATGTTCCAGCCATGTGATAGCTACGGTTCTTGTTGCTGTGACAAAATGCCCAAGAAAAACAACCTAGGGAAAGGTTTGTTTCAGCGCCCAGAGTGAGAAGCATCCATCGTGGCAGGGAAAGCGTGTTGGCAAGAGTTGCTCAAGGTGTCAGCGCCATGAAGTGGCTCCTCACATCATGTTTGAAGCAGGAAACAGGAAGAGAAGAATGCTGGTACTAAGATCACTTTCCCCTTGTTTCTCTTTTTTTTTTTTTTTGGTTTTTCGAGACAGGGTTTCTCTGTGTAGCTTTGCGCCTTTCCTGGAACTCACTCTGTAGAGCAGGCTGGCCTCGAACTCACAGAGATCCGCCTGCCTCTGCCTCCCGAGTGCTGGGATTAAAGGCGTGCACCACCAACACCCGGCTCCCTTGTTTCTCTTAATCAGTCTGTGCTCCCAGCCCACAGGATGGTGCTACCCACATTCAAGTTGGGTCTCCCCTCCTCAGTTACTCCCCTTGGGAAACTCCCTCACAGACACAGCTGGAGCTGTGTCTCCCAGGTGACTCCAAATCTAGTCTAATTGACAGTGAAGACTGGTAATCACAATAACCGAGTAGACTCTAATTTCTTCCAGACAGCTAGAAATTTTTGGATAGATCCTTTGAATTGTTTTAAGATTTTTCTAATCATACAAATATTTGACAAAAGTCAAATAACTTGTAAAATGGAATTCTAGCATGCTTTTAAGTAAGCTGCAAATCCTTCCTTAGCGTATAGGCAATGTTCTTAAGCAGCTGTGCCCAGAGCAGAGATTAGTTAGTACTTGTAGACTTGCCTTTTAGCTGTGTTCAAAATTGGCATTTCAAAATATTGTTTATTTTTTCTATATCCAACACTGCTTTGTGCTGGGTTAGAACATTCCTTGGAAAAGAGAACATAGTAACAGTAAATTTGGAGACGTGGTGCACATGTGACCGCTACACTAAAATCCGAGCTATGAAAGCAGGGTTTCCAGCTCATCCATGCAAACACCAAGGGCTTTGCTACTGCGGTTGCTGTTTCTATTTCTGTTCTGAATGGTTCTTAAATACCTATTGAGTGAAATGGTGCTATCACCGCACTTTTATATGAGTAAACACAAACCCTCTAGCCCTTTTGTCTGAATCACCATGAGTAGTTCTGGGAACCATTATGGCTGGGTCTTTAACTAGCTCATCGTCCTCAGGGGAAGTGCTTGAAAGGTGCTGACTCACTATCCAGGGAGTACAATGGGCTTCATGTTCAAATTTACTGGGCAAAGCTTCTCCAAGTTTCTAAGTGTCTTTAGATAAATTTTGATAATCACGATAAGATATCAGAAAGTTCCCTTTTCCCACCAACACCAAGGAGACTTATTGAAACTGAACTGAGGATTCAAGTCAAACCCAAGGCTCTAATTCTTGATTCTATGACTTTAAGTCTCTTGCAAAAATAGCAAGTAGCTTGCTTGCCTCCTTTTTTATTTTATTTTATTTTATTTTATTTTATTTTATTTTTTCATTTTACATACCAACCACAGTTCCCCCTTCCTCCCCTCCTTCTGTTCCCCCTACCTTCCCTTCATCCCACCTCCATCCCCTCCTCAGAGAGGATAAGGCCTCCCATGGGGAGTTAACAAAGTCTAGGCTTACCTCCTTCTTTATGAGATTTTAGAACAGAGGGAACAATTTGTACATGTATATATAATTTTCTGAATATCAAACTAAAAGTGGTTAAGACACCATGTCCATTCCCATGGAGCTTACACTATGGAATCAGTGGCTAATCAAAGAAAGTACAGTCAAGGTTAAAGTGTGTTAGCAAAGGAAATTCAGTGCTGTGGTGTTGAGGAAAATATGAGGACAGAGCTAGACCTAAGTGCTTCCTAAGAGGTACCTCAGCCTGGAAAGATAGCTCAGCAGGTAAGAATGCTTGCCAAGCAAGCCTGACAACCTGAAAGGACCTGAACGCCTGAGGTATTCATCTAATTATTCTTTATCAATAAAAGCACAGAAGTCAGATATGAGGGTAAGAACCTGAATGATCAGAGAAGTGGTGAAAAGCAAAGTGACCTCTGTCTCTGTCTCTGTCTCTGTCTCTGTCTCTCTCTCTCTCTCTCCCCCCCCCCCCATTCCTCCATCCAAAGAGGCCAAGACCCTCTCTAAGCTCTGCCCTACTACTTCCTGTGTCTATCCATTCTCAGTCCTCCAAAACCCCTATGGTTAATTTTAGTCAGTTAGTAGCTAGCTCCACCCTTCTGATTCAAAGCAAACTTCGTTGGCAGTCTCAAGAGCATCAGAGTGTGACCAAAATCTCACACATTTCCCCCCTTTGATCTAAATAAAAAGGGAATGTCTTAACTCTGACACAGAAAAACTTGGGTTTAAAGGAAAGAGCCATGCTCCACCTCCAAAGTCAACTTTAATTTTTAATTGAACTCAGAGCACAAAAAGATCATTTGCCTTATATGTCTGTAGAGAACAGCAGAAACAAACATTTGGGGAGCTTTATGAAATTTTCTCCTATTGAGAATGTGCTATACCATTAGGCCAATTTACTACTTTTCTTGGGACATTATTTTCTGGATGATTTGTCTTTTTTCTTTAGATGTCTCATTTGTCTGGTAGTCTTCAGATTCCTTAGTTAGATGCTTTTATTTTCCTGGAAAGAAAAAAAAAACAAAACCCTGCCCTAACCTTAATTTTGGGGAGTTACTCTTATAAGTTAGTTTAGATTGACTTGCCATGCTTTTTGATGAACTATCTATCACCTCTTCTAATCAAGAGGTCTCTCCTGTTCGAATCTAATCTTTATCAGTTTTGATGGTATCTATAGCTTTTCTTCTCCTGTGGAAACAAAAGCAAAACCTCATCCTCAATGTAACACATATCCTTGTTTCCATTCTGAAGTCAACATGTCTTTAAAGTACACAGGCTGATTTAATTTAGCAGTTTTTTCTACTATCCAATGTCTCTGCAGCTGTCGTTCCTTTTTCCTTAGCATTTAAAAATTTTAAAGTTAGTAAAGCATTGTGTAATCTGTCTCTGGGGGCCTTTATTACCCCTTTCTGTTTATTAAGCACATCTTTTAAAGTGCAATTAGATCTTGCTATAACTGCTTGCCCTGTAGGGTTATGTGATATGCCTGTAATATGGTTTATGTTGTAATATGTAAAAAATTGTTTCATTTTACTAGAGACATAAGCTGCAGAATTGTCAGTCTTAATTTGTACAGGTATCCTCTTGTTGACCATAAGTCCTAATAATTACAAAAACAGCCTTTTCACAACTCAAATCAGTTGCTTGTTGAAATCCTGAATATGTATCTATGGTATGGTATACATATTTTAATTTTCAAAACTCTGTAAAATGAAACACATCTATTTGCCAAATTTTGTTTCTTTGAGTACTCTTTGGGTTACTTCCTACAGGTAGTGGAATTTGGTTATAAAAAGAACAAGTAGAACATTTCCTTATAATTTCCTTGGCTTGTTACCAAGTGATAGAAAAGTCTTTCTTCAAACCCTTGCTATTAACATGGTGTTTCTTATGAAATTCTGAGGCTTCTAGCACAATTCCTACCAAGAGCTGATCAATTTCATTATTACCTTGTGCTAGAGGGCCTGATAGACCAGTATGGGATCTGATACACAAGGGATGATTTCTATTTCTGATTATTTCTTGTAACTGAATAAATAACAAAGTTAACTCTGGATCATCTGGAATAAGTTCAGTGGTTTCAATATGTGAAACAACTCTTTCTGCATATTGAGAGTTAGTTATTATATTAAAAGGTTCTGGAAAAATCTAATAATACCATGAGAATAGCATATAATTCTGACCTTTGAACAGAATCATAAGAGTTTTCAGCCACTTCATTTAAACTTCCTGACTTATAACCTGCCTTTCCTGATTAATATACATTAGTATAGAATGTAGGGCCTCCAGAAACTGATGTTTCCCATACAATGTGAGGAAGGATCCAATTATTTCTCTTTATAAACTGAAGTCTTTTGCTTTTGGGATATTTGTTGCTAATCTTTCTTTCCCAAAAAAATTATTGCAAACTCTTTGCAAATGTTCATTTTCTGTCCATAATGAGAAAATTTCAGCATTAGCAAAAGGTACCACAATTTCTTCTGGATCTATTCCTGCTAATTAATAAAGTCTTAAATTTTCCTTTCAGAATCAATTCAGAAACCTTTTCTACATAGCTGTTTAATTTTTTACTCAGTGGTAAAAATATCCATTCTAAGATACTGTCTTCTCTCTGAACAAGAATTCCTGTAGAAGAATGCATAGAAGGTAAAATAACCAGAATACAATCAAGCTCTGAATGTAAATGATCCACATGTGAATTCTGTAATTTCTTTTCTACCAAAACTAATTCTCTCTCAGCCTCAGATGATAATTTTCTTAGACTATTTAAGTCTTATCACCTTTTAAGATTTGAACTAAATTACTTAATTCTTGAGTTGTTAATCCAAATGTAGACTGTAGCCAGTTAATATCTCCCAGAAATTTTTGAAAATCATTAAGAGTTCATAATTGATCCCTCCTGATTTGTACTTTCTGTGGTTGAGCTTTTTGTAAACCTATCTTTTTTTTTTTCTGGTTTTTCAAGACAGGGTTTCTCTGTGTAGCTTTGTGCCTTTCCTGGAACTTGTTTGTTTGTTTTTGGTTTGTTTGTTTGTTTTGTTTTGTTTTGTTTCAAGACAGGGTTTCTCTGTGTGACTTTGGAGCCTGTCCTGGAACTCACTCTGTAGCCCAGGCTGGCCTCGAACTCACAGAGATCCACCTGCCTCTGCCTCCCGAGTGCTGGGATTAAAGGTGTGTGCCACCACCACCTGGTAAACCTATCTTATATCCTAGGTAGTTAACAGAATCTCTTCTTTGCATTTTTTTCAGGAGCAATTTGTAAGCCCAAGCAAGGCATAATTTTCTTTACTTCTTCAAATATTTTCTCTAAGGTATCTGCATCTGAATCAGTTAGAAAGATATTATCCATATAATGGTAAATTAGAGATTGAGGAAACTGTTTATGAATTATTTCCAATGGCTGTTGTACAAAATATTGACATAAGGTAAGGCTGTTTAACATCCCCTTTGGAAGAACTTTCAACTGATATCTTTTAACAGTCTGGGAATTACTGTAAGTAAGCACTGTGAAGGCAAATTTTTCTCTATCCTGTTCTTGTAAAGGTATAGTAAAAAAGCAGTCTTCTAAATCAATCACTTTAATAGACTATCCTTTAGGCAATAGAGAAGGCAAGGGAATACCAGGCTGAAAAGAGCCCATTGGCTGAATCACCTTATTAATAGCTGTAATATCTGTTACCACTCTCTATTTTCCAGATTTCTTTTTAATGAAAAATATAGGAGAATTTCAAGGACTTGTCAATTCTTCAAAATGTTGGATCCTTTACCAGCTGTTCTAATGCTTGTAATATTTCTGATGTCAAATGACATTGTTACACCCAGGCAGGTTTGTCAGTTAACCAATTTAAAGGTAGAGCTGATGGTATCTTTGAAAGATCAGTAGCTGTTGTACCCTGCTTATGTACATCCTGAACATTTGGTGACTGTTCTTAATAATAGCTTTTAATATTCTTCTCAGAAACATATTTAAGTTTATAGTTTGTTTCTAAAATTGGAGGAGTGTTAATTTGGGTATCCATTGCTGTAATAAATCACATCCCCACAAATTCATTGCTATGTTAGCCACATTTAGCTTTAATTTTCCTCTCTGTCCTTCTGGCCCTATACACTTGACCCATCTTGGGCTTTGTTTTACCTGAGATAAAGTTCCAATCCCTAGAAGCTGAACATTTACCTCCTGAAGAGGCTAATCTGGATGCCAAGATTTTGGTGAAATTATTGTTACATCTGTCCCTGTGTCCACCAAACTCTCAACTTCAATGTCACTTATTTGTATTTTTAACTTTGGTCTTTGATCATTTATAGAAGTTTGCCAAAATATTTGTTTTATGGTCTCTCCTGAAAATTTTGTTTTATCAAATAAAGCTATTCTGTCATGGTTTTTCACAACAGGCATTAAGTCTTTTAATTGCTCTGTGGAGGAGTTTCCCCAATGCTGACAGGGAATGATTGAACCAAATTTGACATATGAGACCTGTGAGAGGCTCTATAAGCTATTTCCTGATGCAAAGGGTTACCTTACCTATCCCATGTTGATCTGCATTCATTAGTCCAATGTCAGTCTTTACCACATCTTCTGTATATTTCAGAAAACTGGGGCCTTCTGTTTGGATTATCTCTAAAAAAAATAAAATAAAAAAATAAAACATTGTTTCTAAGAACACCTTGCCTACAATATCTTCTCAGGTAACCTGGTTTACCACAATTAAAAAAAATCTAACCTTTTCATTTTTCTTCAAATTTTTAGAAATCATTTCTCTTATCCAACTATCATCATAAGTGTAAGATCCAATAATAGCTGTATTTTTAAGCCATTTATCTATAGGTGCTGTTCTTGCCTTTAAAGGCCTAATCAGCCTTTTGCATTCTGAATTAGCATTTTCAAATATTCAAACAATATTTGTCTAACTTCTGGATCTGATATCATTTTTATTTACAGCTGTAGTCAATCTTTGTAAAAAAAAAAATCAGTGAAGGCTTCTTTGGGGCCTTGTATAATTTTAGTAAATGATTCAATCCTCTTTCCTAATTATTTAACCCTGTCCTAAGAATTCAAAACTGATATAAGGCATAGAGTCAAGGTGTGATCATCAAAGGTAATCTGCCTTTGCAAATCAGCAAACTGGGTCTCACTGAGAAGTTGTTCTTGGGAAATTTCCATACCTCTTACCCTACTTCATTGTAACTAAATCTTTCCAGTCTTGTGGAATAATTCTGTTCTGAGTGGCACATGAATTTAACGTCAGTTTACAAAAGGTGAATGCATACCACGTGAAACTATTGCTCCCTTAAATCTCTTCAAATTTAACGTTTCTATAGGATCCCAGTTAACTTCTGAATATCCCTGGGGATGCCTATCATCTGGTGGTCATTCTTGAATGGTAATTGGATAAATCAAGGTTGGTTTTCTGATAACCTTGGGCCACTCCTCTTTAGTTTCATAATGCAATGGTGCAGTAGGTTCTGTTCTAAACCCCTCTGTCAGTGTGTGAATATTTTTCTTCATTTCATTAGGTCTTTCTGAGGATTGTATCTTAGCAGTCAATTTTTTGTATTTGGCACTGATATCAAACAACTTTTTTAAGGATAAAACATGAATTGCCAAACTAATAATCATTATAATTGACATTATGTCAATCCCAGCTAAGTTGATTATCCCTTCATTTAATTGTTCCATTCTCATACCATCTCCCTGCATAGTAATATTGTTCCCCATTCTTAATGTGGGGAAAAAACTTTTCAAAAAATAATAATAATTCCCCCCCCCCAACTTAAGAATTCCCAGGTGTCTCACCAGATCTGCTGAGGACAACAGTGAAGTGTGCTGTGGGATGTTCTGTATGGCAAATGTGCTGCTCTGATTGGTTAATAAATAAAACACTGATTGGCCAGTAGCCAGACAGGAAGTATAGGCGGGACTAACAGAGAGGAGAACTGAGGGAACAGGAAGGCAAACAGAGAGACCTGCCAGTCGCTGCCATGACAAGCAAGATGTAAGGTAAGCCATGAGCCATGTGGCAACTTATAGATTAATAGAAATGGGTTAATTTAAGATAGAAGAAGTAGATAACAAGAAGCCTGCCACGGCCATACAGTTTGCAAGCAATATAAGCCTCTGTGTGTTTACTTGGTTGGGTCTGAGCGGCTGTGGGACTGGCAGGTAAGAGAGATTTGTCTTGACTGTGGGCCAGGCAGGAAAACTCTAGCTACAGAAGTGTGAGGCTGGCTGTCGCTGTGCAGCACAGTTGGGCAGAGAACATGGGCAACACATGGCCTGGTTGAGTGCAGCTGCAGCTGCTTGAGTGTAGCAGGGGGTTGAGAGTGTGTGGCAGTGGCAGCAGCAGTAGAAGTCTAAGTAGGTGTCAAGGTGGCTGACCTGGTGTGGCAGTGGCCCAAGGAGGGGGTCCAGGGGAAGCCCACAGGGAAAGGGAGCCAGGCGCCTGAAAAGTGGACAGAGGAGGACTTGCAGAAGAAGAATGAGTGTCAGGAGGTAAGGGCACAGGGCTGCCTGTAGGCCAGCTTTGGGCAGCTAATTCCAGCAGTGTTTGGGACCCAGCCACCCGTGGACTTTGGGGCTGGGGCTGGGTGGCATCTGGAGGCTGCTGTGCAGAGGCTGCAACAGGAAAAACCCAGATTCATGCAGAGGGCCTGAGGGATGAGAGGAAATGCCAGCCACAGTGGCAGCTCCAGCAGCTGCAAAGCCAGCATCAAGTGGCTACCTTGTGATCTTGTGCCCTGAGTTGGACGCCAGATGAAGCATTTATCTAATTATTCTTTATCAATAAAAACTTCTCTCTCTCTCTCTCTCTCTCTCTCTCTCTCTCTCTCTCTCTCTCTCTCTCTCTCTCTTTCCTCAATCCAAAAGGGCCAAGACCCTCTCTAAGCTTTGCCCTACTAGTTCCTGTGTCTCTCTATCTGTCCTCAGACCTCCAAAACCCCTGTGGCTAATTTTGGTCAGTTAGTAGCTAGCTCCACTCTCGGATTCAAAGCAAACTTTATTGGTGGTCTCAGGAGTGCCAGAATGCAATCCAAATATCACACAACAAACCTCAGATCTCACGGTGGAAAAAGAAAACGGGCTCCCTAAAGCTTTCCTCTAAACTCCTTGCACACTGTGGCATGCACAGATTTGCACTCATACACACTGTCTTAGTTTTTTTTATCCTTTCTTTTCTTTATTGCTATAATAAAACACTGACCAGAAGAAAGTTGTGGAGAAAAGGACTTTTTTATCTTACATGTTAGAGTCCATCATCAAGGGAAGCCAGGGAAGAAGTCAAGCAGGAGCCTGAGCAGAAACCACAGAAGCACACTGCTTACTGGCTTGCTTTCCATGGTATGCTCAGCTTTCTTATACAACGTATGACCACCTGCCCAGGAGTGGCACCACTTGCAGTAAACTGGGCCCTTCTATGTCACTTGTCATTCTAGAAAATGCCCCCATAGACCTGTCCCCAGGACAATCTGATGGAGGCAATTCCTCAGTTGTGGTTCCCTTATTCCATGTGACTCTAGTTAGTGTCAACTTGACAAAACTAACCAGTGTGTATACACACACACACACACACACACACACACACACACACACACTACCACCACCACCACCATCATCACCATACATGCAGATTATTTAAAAAAATACAATTTTAAAGATAAAAATAAAAGTTGCCTGAAGGTTGGGGGATGTGATGGCTAATCTCGATTGTCAACTTGAATATGTAGTAAACTAAAACCTAAACAACTGGGCATGCCCATGAAGGATTTTCTTGATTGGATCATTTGAGGTCAGAAGACCCAGGCTAAATCTGGGCTATACGTCCAGGTAGCAACCTATATTAAAAAGACACAGAAGAAGAAAGCTTTTGCTTTTCACCTACTTGCCCTTATTCTCCATAGCAAGTTCATCTATCCAGCTGCTAAGGCATTCCTTCACTGGCATTAAAGCCACTTTGTCAGGATTCCAATGTAGACTGAAGACCCACTGAGACATCCAGCTTCAGGGTCTAAATAATTATGAGGTTCTTAGCTTTTCTGTTGGAAGACAGCCATTGTTGGATGAGCTGGACCACAGCCTGTAAGCCACTCTAATAAATACCATATATTCATGCTATCAATTCTGTTCCTCTAAAAAAAAAAAAAAACCCAGGCTAATACAAAAGAGTTGGAATTTGCCAATGCAAGAAGGGGAGGAGGAAGGAAGAGGTTTAAGGCATTCCCAAGCATTCGCTTGTTTTTGCAAAGAGAACAGTGTAAAAACAAGGAGCCTACAGAAACTTAGAACTTCTCAAGATTGTGGGGGAATGTGTGCTCTGAAAGTTTAAGTGGTGGAAAGTTAACCCCTGAATTCATAGATTGATGAGATGAGGAAATAGAGTCATATGGTGCATAATTACACAAGATTATGATGGTAGAGCCCCTATAATGGCATTAATGGATTTGTGAGGAGGAAGAGAGACCCAATCTAGCATTCTTTCTCTATCTCACCATTCCATGTCTTCTGCTTTGTCATAGTGCAATAAGACTGCCCTTGAGAGCCGGGCGGTGGTGGCACACGCCTTTAATCCCAGCACTCTGGAGGCAGAGCCAGGAGGATCTCTGTGAGTTCGAGGCCAGCCTGGTCTACAGAACGAGATCCAGGATAGGCACCAAAACTACACAGAGAAACCCTGTCTAAAAAAATAAAATAAAATAAAATAAAGGCTGCCCTTGACAAGTGAAGATACATTTGGACTACCTAGTCTCCAGAACTGTGAGCTAAAATAAATCTCTATTACTCATAATTTATTCACTTGTGGTCATTCAGGTTTAGTAACAGAAAACAGGTTAAGACATTAGAATTTGAAGAGGGAATGGAAGGTGTCTTTGGAGCAGAGGGAACCTTGAGGGAATGTGTAAGAAACAGATGAAGTCTTGAGAGAATGTGTGTTGCTGACATGGGTACGGCCATATCAGGGACCCCAATGCCTTAAACCCACAGGAGTGACAAAATCTTCCCTGGGTGAGACTAAGAGGCATGGCAAAGTCTTCCTCTAGTCCAAGTTTGAGTGTTTATGAGTGATTGACCAGGGTGTGCAAAACCTAGCAACCACAGCTTTCTCCTTTTGGATGACAGCAACCAGAAACAGCTGGCCTGCAAAGACTCCACCCTCCCAACAAGGTTAATTAAATCTGCTTCCTTGTTTACCGGTATACCATGAAGCTGCCTCCTTACGTGGATGTGTACAATAAACCCACCTCCTCAATTCAGATAAACAAGCTGAGTTTCTAGTTGCTGCTGCTGTCGATAGTGTCCTCTATGAGAGTGAGCACAGACCACCTCCCAACTTTCCTGTATGAGTGTCTGTGTGTCTACCCTTTCTTCATTCCCTTGTCTTCTCATTTAGGTCAATCCCTGAAGCCATGAAAATGGTGGAGTATTGTGAGATGAATCTGAAACCCAACAGTCAGGTAGAGGAAATGGTTAGCCATGTTAAAGTTGTTTGTAAACGGTTCTAATGAAAATAGGGAGTCAGTTAAACAGCATTTTTCCTCTCCCCTCCTCCTCTTCTCCTCTTTCTCCTCTTCTAGAAACTATGGCACTAGAAGCAATATGACCATGGAATCAGGGGCAGGTTAGGATGTAAGATCAAGAGATAGTATGAATGTAAGTGATGACTTACTCTAGGAACAAAGAGGAAAAAATGAAGTAGGGATTATTAGAAATTCAGATGCACTGAAGGAAATGGGAAACAATGAACAAAGTATTAGAGGCCCTAGAGAGATAGCTCAGTTGGTGCTTGCTGCACATACATGAGGATCTGAGTTTAGATCCTGGGCAATTACATAAAAGCCCACCATGGAGGTACATGTCAATGGTGGAACAGACACACATGGATTCCTGGAGCTCAATGGTTGACCAGCCTACTAGATCAATAAACTCCAGGATAAGTGAGAGACCCTGTCTCAAAAAGTAAGGTGGATATCAATGAGGAACACACCTCACATTGACCTCTGGCCTCCATGTACACACATGCACACACCCACCTGAACACACACATCATACCTAAAAAGAAAGAAATAAAAAAGAAAGGGGAAGAGAGAACTGGATACACAGGAATCAAGATGATTGCTTGAAAGCATGGCTATTTGCAGAGCTCAAACCTAGGATTCCAGAAAATTGAGACAGAGCTTTAAAGCAAACAAACAAAAAACCCTAAAAAATAGTTGTCACACAGAGCCTTTCTGTTCACTTTCTTTTCTTTCTTTTTTTTTTTTAAACAAGTCATTTGCTGGAGACCATCTAATTTTCAAGTTTCCTTTAGCTTGTAAGTGAAACCTATAGTACTATTTGTGAAACACCACACAGAAGTTTATAAATCAGTCCTCAAAACAGGGGGAACTATCCTGGTTTATAAGGGAGAGCCAACGCAATCTGAGAATGACTGAGTACTAAAGAGGGAGCTGGGAGAGTTAGTGTCAAGTGAAGCAGCAACTGGCTGTTGCTGACTTCAGAGAAGAAAGGGAGTCACTCAGCAAAATCCTGGGCAGCCTTGGGATCTGGAAAATGAAAGGAGACCTTCTCCACAGACTCCAAGAGCCATGCAGTCCACCAGCACCTTGATTTTAGGTCTACCTCAGGCTTCCAAGCTTTAGAACAAAGAGGCAAATCTGCGGTTTCAAGGAAGCCTGTGATTATTTCTTATACACAAGGATGTAGCATCATAGCCCTTAATTTTATGTACAACATTTTGAGTTCCAATTTAGAAGAGTTAATTGCTTCAATATGCAAATACTTGATCATAGTGAGGTTTTATAGCTTGAACAGAAGAGAGGCACTCAGATACAGTGTTTCTGGTTTCTTTCATTTTTAAAAATAAAATTTATTTATTATTATTGTATATGTCCTGCATGTGGCACAATGACATGGCATGGAGGTCAGAGGACAGCCTAGGGAGTCACTTCTCCCCTTGGCCTTTATGTGGGTCCTAGGGATTGAAGCCAGGTTTCTAGGCTTCAATAGCTAACGTCAATGCTTGTTGAGATATCTCAAAGACCCTAGTTCCTGTTTATCTAATGACTACCATTTCCTCCACTCTCACTGCCCCCTAATAGTTGTATGGCACTGATAAGTTGTACTTATAATCATATAACATATGACTGTAAAAACTAAAAGAAAAAGAACCCTTCTGTGCATAACAAAGGAATTATTTGAGACTTAACTCAGTCATAGGATGGGTCATTTACATAGCTGAAGAGGCAGAAAGATCCTCACCAATAACACACAGATTTCTGCGTCAGAAGTTCAAGGACTCAAAGTTGTAGCTGGAAGATTTCCCGTGTCTCGGCCTGCTGGCAGCCGGGACAAATCTCTCACACTCGCATCCCCCAAGTAAACACACAGAGGCTTATATTAATTATAACTGCATGGCCATGGCTCAAACTTTTTGCTAACTAGCTCTTATATCTTAAATTAGCTCATAACTATTAATCTATGTATCGCCACAGGTTCCATGGCTTTACCTGCATCCCATTACATGTAGATCCTTGGGTGGCTCGCTGGCGTCTCAGCCTTCCTCTTCCCAGAACTCTCCTTATCTGCTTATCCCTCCTATATGACCTGCCTGGCTACTGGCCAATCAGCATTTTATTAAACCAGTGTACAAGAGTATTATCCCACAGCACAAAGTAAATAAATGGGAGTTAGCACCATGAGGAAATCTATGACTTAAGCCAGGAATAACTGGACATCTCTAGGCAAGCCCTATTAAAGCAAACAGTCCTGCTGTCTGCTCCACAAAGTTGTCCCTCTTGAAATAAACCTGCTGCTAACGGCATCTTTGTCATCCTGTAGCAGAGCCTCAGTACTGGTGCCAAGATCCTTCGGGGTATCAGACACACCACACCAGTGTATTTTATGATAAGCTTCATATGTGTTTCATTAACTATTATAGTAAATCCCACCTGCAAAACTATGAATAATATATTGCTGTGGTAATTCCTTCATCAGGCAATGATCTAGACTGAGACAAAAACTGCCTTGAGCAACTTCATTTTTAATCCTTTGTTCCAGTGACTTTAATCTACAGCTTATTTCATAAGCAAACTATACCAGTATTTCTAATAAAGCCTAAGCCCTATTTAGCTGAAGGTGGCATTCTACAGGGATATGAAGTAAGATGAGGTCGATTTAGTAACATGACAGCTATGTTTGGCAATTCACTAAATTTCCTTGTAAGGCTGCAGGGCAGAGAGCCAAGACAGCCATTGCTTTATCCCTTTGTTCCTTAGCCCATTTCCAGTGACAGGCAGCCTTTACTTGGCTTTTAGGATGAAGCTTACAAGTCTGGCTGGAGAAGCACACTTTCCCTGGCAGGAATTTCCTCCACCTTTCACCCTGTAGCTCACCCTGGTCCAACAAGTAAACACAGCAATCATTCTGTCCCTCATGCTCAGGCCATGAACCCCTTCATCCTGGAAACTCCATTTGTGAGTTTCTCTATTGACTAACTCAGAAAGAAAAAAAATATAGTTTTCTTCTTTTTCTGCACATCCAGTAAATTTCAGTGCATATCATGTCTATATTGGTGGCTTGGAAGTACAATATTAATATGTATGTGTGTGCATGTGTGTGTGTATGCGTGTGTGTGTGTGTGTGTGTGTGTGTGTGTATACACTAAACATTCAGTGTCATTTATTCTTACATTATAGGTCTTTAGGTACATAGTTTGGTTAATCTGGACTCTATTTCAAGCTGTAGGCTAGCTTACCTTGGCTTCCTCTATAAGGTCATTCCAAATTGGTCCCAAGTATGTTGATTCTAGGAAATAGCTATTTAGGCCATGTTCTTATTCTGAAATTCTAGAACATAAGAGGCCAAGATGAGTGTTCAAGCACATTTCTGGTCTTTTCTGTGTTACCAAGATCCTCGTGGCCAAAACAAGTTACGTGTTTAAGCCCAAAGTTGAGGAGTAGGAAAATGTAGTTCACTAGCATGAGGGCCAGGTAAGAAAGGACATGATGCAACTGTATTGCAAGCCAAAGAATCTCTAAGGCCAACTCGCTGGTCTTGGCATCCAGGGGATGTGCTGTATTTTCTCCTGAGCTAAGTGCAGGGAAGAACAGAAAGGAGAAAGGGGAAGAAAAGAAAGACGCATTTGGGGTAGATTTGGGATAGCTGAGTTCCCACCAGTAAATCCTACGGCAGTTCCAGATTCAGATAACACCAGCAGGCTTTATTTGGTAGTGAATTTTGTTCTTGTTATTTTAGTATAAGACATCCACGCCATCTACTACAGCGGCTTTCCCCGTGCCCTACACACCTAGATATTCTGTTACTAGCGCCGAGTCACATGAAAACTATGCTAGATCTGGAGTTTGAAAGACTTGAGTTTCAACTATAGACCTTTGAGGTAGTTGTTAAGGAACTTTGAACAAGCCCTTCATTATTTTAGGCCTAAGTTCTTGTTCCTCTTTAAATTATGAGGACATCTGCTGGAAAGTTCTTGCAAAAATTAGCTCATTAAAAAGCACATATGGCATATAGAAGGGACACAATAAATAAATGATAATTTTTCTTGTAATTGGTACTTAGTCCCTGCCCTTCTGCCCTGTCTTTCACTCAGGACTCTGTCGGAATGGTCAACTGACAGCAGTGATCATCTAAGCTGCGACACTGGGGGTTCTTGAGAGCACGCCTGTAATATAAACTATAGTGATAAGCTGTCATGTGTCTTCATGCTTGATGGGAGCTTAAATCTGAGAATGAGAGACAGGTGCCCTTGCCCCAGATGCAACATGTTTGTCTGAGCTGTCCTCTGAGATCCCTTGTCCTGGGTCGAGCTAACTCCATGACTCCAAAACAGGGAGGAAAGAAACAACAAATGGCTCGGGATATTAAATACTTTGTGCCTTTGGGCCAACAAGATGGCCAGTGGCTAGGGGTGCTCGCCACCAAGGCTGATGATCTGAGCTCAATCCCTGGGACCCATATGGCAGAAGGACACTACTGACTCCTGAAAGTTGTCCTCTGACATCCACAAGTATGCTGTGGCATGTGAGAACACACACACACACACACAAATAAATACGTAAAGTGTAATAAACATTCTTAAAATTAAGAACAGCTATAAGGTAAGCCATTTCCAGCTGAGGTTACTATGGTTTAATCCCATGACATGAAAAAAGCCTCTGATAGAAATGAGAAGCTGGAAGCTTGACCGTGGAGAGAAAACTCTGCTCTGTCTGTGACTCAGGCAGGAGCCCCAGCATGACTGCTTCAGCAGGGATTCCCCAGTCATTTCTGCCGGATACTGTAAGTGTCCAATTCAATAACGGTCTACTATCTACCTGTTACCCTCAATTTATTCTTTTACTTTTGCTTGCTACACATAGTTAATAAACTCACTCATTTGAAACTGAAAATATAGCTCTCTTAACTCATTCTCTGGACAGAGCAACACTGTCTGGGTGACCTTTCAGATCAGCAAATCTTGGTCCTGCTCTAGTTCCTCTTCCACAAACCTATGGTATGTGGTATGTACTACAGGAAACACAGATATGGACTTTGAAGAATATTAGTATGGGTTATATGGTCAGTTCCCATTAACTACTAAGAAATTCCTCCTCCTGCCAGGGTGCTTCAGGTCAGTGGGATTTAGGAGCTGTCAATATTCCTTTGTAAGACAGAAGAAAGGTCCTCATCGATATCCTCTTTCATGTCGATTTCCCCTGCTGTTTCCTAGTATGTGTTGTCTTAGTTAGGGTTTCTATTACTGTGGTGAAACACCATGACCAAAGCAACTTGGGGAGGAAATGGTTTATTTGGTTTAAACTTCCATATCACTGTTCATCATCAAAGGAAGTCAGGACAAGAACTCAAACATGACAGGAACCTGGAGGCAGGAGCTGATGCAGAGGCCATGGAGAAGTGCTGCTTGCTGGCTTGCTCCTCATGGCTTGCTCAGACTGTTCTCTTTTTCTTCATTTTTTTCCCTCTTATTCTTCTCTCATACTTTACATCCCAACTGCAGTTTCCCCTGCCTCCACTCTCTCAGTCCCCACTCTACCTCCCCTCTCCCCCAGATCCACTCCTCCTCTGTTTCCCTTCAAAAAAAAGGAGTAGGCCTCCCAGGGATATCAACCAAACAAGGTATGGTAATTTGAATGTAATTGGCCCCTATAAACTCATAGGGAGTGGCACTATTAGGAAGTGTGGCTTTGTTGGAGTAGGTATGGTGTTTTTGGAGGAAACATGTCACTGTGGGGGTGGGCTTTGAGGTCTCCTTTGCTCAAGCTTCATTCAATGTGACACTCAATTCACTTCCTGTTGCCTTTGGATCAAGATGTAGAACTCTCAGCTCCTTCTCCAGCACCATGTCTGTTTGCATGCCACCATGTCCTGCCGTGATGACAATGCACTAAACCTCTGAACTCTAAGCCACCCAATTAAATCCTATATAAGAGTTGCCAGGGTCATGGTATCTCTTCACACAACAGAAACCCTAAGACACATAACATAACAAATTACACTAAGACTAGACAGAATTCTTATATCAAGGTTGGATGAAAGGAGGAGAAAGAGGGTCCCCAGTTGCATTAGCCTGCTTTCTTCTAGAATCCAGGACCACCATCCTAGGGATAACACCACCCACAATGGGCTGGGGTCTGGCCCTCCCCCATAAATCGCTAATTAAGAAGATGCCTTACAGGCTTACCTACAGCCTGATCTTATGGAGGCATTTTCTTAATTGAGGTTCCCTCTTGTCAAATGACTTTAGCTTGTGTCAAGTTGACATAAAACTAGCCGTCACATGCGGTGATATTTTGTGTATGATCTAACAAATAAAGCTTGCCTGAAGATCAGAAGGCAAAGCCAGCCACTAGTTAGCCATAGAAGCCAGGCAGTGGAGGCACACACCTTTAATCCCAGCCCCTGGGATCTCATGCCTTTGCTCCCAGTACTTGGGAGGCACACACACCTTTAATCCCAGCACTAGGGAGGTTGAGACAGGAAGTGAGACAGGACAGAGAAAGGAATATAAGGCAGGAGGAGAAAGGAGCTTAGTCTTTTCGGCTGAGGAGTTGGTGAGGTGAGAGGTGGCTGTGTCTTGTTCCTATGTCTCTCTGATCTTTCAGCCTTTACCCCGGTATCTGGCTCCAGGTTTTTATTAATAAGACCAATTAGGATTCATGCTCCAATCATATATGTCATAGTTTTAATTTGTTAATAGATCATGTAATTCTTTTTGAAAAGGTCCAGTTCATTTCTTGTTAGTACTTGATACAGCAGATATTCTAAAAACATTAGGCAGGTAAATAAATTTTTTAAAGTATGGATAAACTTGAGTTTTAAACAACTTGAGGGCATTCCTAATTAAATACATACTAAGCCCGGTGATTTTACTTCTCTACTCAAAATGTATTCATTACTGTCTTATATCTCATCTTTAAGCTATTATTGCAAATGTTTGTTAGCCTAAGGTGTTGAATTATAATAAACTGGTCTCTAAGTGACTTATTATACAATATCTGAATTTCCTACTTTGTATGCAAAATGCAGAGTTTCAGTTAAAGAGGAGGACACTACAATCTAAACAGAGATAAATTTGAATTTATAAAATGAAAGGAAATGTTCAAATGGAGCTCCCATTATTCCATAATGTGATTTTAAAACAACTGGACTAATTTATTTATTTCTAACAAAATGATATAATTGCCCTTAGACTTATTTTCTCTGTTGTTTTTTTTTTCTTTAGAATAAAAATAAGATATTTGGCAAAATTTTCAAATGGTAATCATAAAGTCAGACTTCAGATTTTGAACTGAATTAGTAGTTGGAGGGCTGACAAAGAAGTAGAAAAACACAGACTCATGCATGTGTGCTTGAAGAGAAAACATATTCTGATTTGTTGCTTGATATAAGTATGTGTACTGTACATAAACTACATTTATATATAGTTTCATACACCATGCATACATTGCAATATCTAATTTTAAGCAATGCATAAAATTTCAGAGTGCCTTTTTTGTGGAAAGGTTCTAAACAATATAATTTTAATGAAAATCATATGTGAATGTATTATGTACATATGTGTATACACAGAGGAAATTAGCAAAACTGAAGTGATAATGCATAATATAATAATATTGTTTCTTCTTGTCATTCAACAATACATGTTATAGAATGATAACTTATTTCAATCTTTATTTTGCATCATTTCAATTACTATACAGCATCCCATAGTGTGTATTTACTCTATCCTCTATTGTCAAATACGCAAGATATTTTAAAAACCCTATTGTTACATGAAAGACAGTAAAGGCTGTGGGAGCTGGCAGCACCTCAATTCTTCCAGAAATAGACTTTGAACTAACTAAATAGCAATTGCTGAATTCTCAAACCAAGCCAATTAGTCAATAATAAAACTATAAATTGGCTGTTCCTTGACCAGGTATGAATGCTGATTCAAACAGTCAGAATCAGCAAAGATCATTCTATTCATGGGTTCTGTGTGACTTGTGCTGGGGAGAGATAAAAATGGTTGCTCATCCCAGATAGTATACCAATGATAGACCTAAGAAAAGATTTGCTCAAGTCTAGCTCAGTCAACTGTGGCTTTATTTGGATGTACTTATAGAAGCATGCTTGAGGGGTTTCTTACAGGGTCAGTTCACAAAAGCTGCATCTCTGAAGGTCCCTACACAACTTGGAGTCAGTGCCAGAGAACAATCTCCTCTTCCCCAAGTAATTACTTGTGGATTTTGTAACTTTTATGAGCTTTCAAAGCCTTATAACTTTATCTTCCTGAGTCCTGAGCCTCTTCCTACCTCAAAAAAAAACCCCTCACCCCACTAGGGATTGTTTCAATTCACGGGAAACAGCTGCACAATAGGATAGGAAAGTGCTACTCAAGGTCCAGCACCTGCAGAAACATTCAGAGGATCTCAAGACAACTACAGGTAGAACATGAAAAAGCAATGCCTTTCCCATGAACAATAAATTGCTATCAGGCCTGGGAAAGTGGCTCATTAGGTAAAAGTTCTTGCTGTGCAAGTCTGAGCATCCAAGTTTCAACCCCCTACAAAAAGCCAAGCATGGCTACGTGTGCCTGTAACTCCTGAAGGTGGGTCTCAAGAGCTCACTTGCCAGACAGTATACCCTAAATGGTGAAAGTTGGGTTAAGTGAAAGACCTTGTCTCAAGGCAATAAGGTGGGAAGCCCTAGAGGCAGATACCCCCATCCTGCTCAGTCCTGCCCATGTGTGCCACACCAGTGGGTGCACCTGCATACTCATATACCTCATGCATATACCACACACACACACACACACACACACACACACACACACACACACACATACACACAAACACCACAACACAAAACACACACACAGGGGAGGGGACTTCTTTAGAGATGTTTTAAAATTCATTCATTGAATAAATATTGAGACTATGCACGCATCAGGAATGCTACTGTAAATAGAATAGACAAACCTTCTACCCTTAAGAGGCTTATATTTGGGCATGGAAACAAATAACGGAGTAAACAAATATTAAAGTTTAAGTACTGAAGAGAAACGTGGAGGAAATATCAAAAGGTAAAGGAATGAGAAATGGCTAGGCAGATTGACTTCAGTGTCCACAGGAAGGTCTGGGAATGTCTTTGCTTTGAAGGCACCCTTTCTTTGGGATAAGGAAATAAGCCTCATGAAGAACTAGAAGAGCATGATTCTGGGCAGAATAAATGACAAGTGCAAAGATCTCAATGGCGGTCAACTTGGTGCATAAGAGAGAGCAAGTCCAGGCAGCTTGGCTAAGTGGACTGAACAGGGTGATTCACAGTTGAGAAGGGGCCATTGCTGTGATAAAACATGGTGACTAAGATGACTTATAGAAGAAGGCATTTACTTTGGGGCTCACAGTTCCAAGGAGTTGGAGTTCATGACCATCATGACAGTGGAACATGGCAGGCAGGCATGGTATTGGAATAGGTGACTGAGCTCACATCTCAACCCACAAGCACAAGGCAAAAAGAGTTCATTGGGATTTGCATGGACTTTTGAGACCTCAAAGCTGGCTCCTAGTGAGATATCTCCTCCAACAAGGCCACACTTCCTAATTATTTCCAAACAGTTCCACCAACTGGAGACCAACATTCAAATATTTGAGTCTATGGTGACATTCTCCTTCAAACCCCAACAGTAAGCTTGGGTAAGGACTTCCCTTGCTCTTGGTTTCAAAGTAACCCATGGGAGAGTATTAAGCCAAGTTGACTAAACAGATTTATGTTTTGAAAAATAATCCACCCATGTGTGGAAAATTTATTAGAAAGACATAGGAACAGAAATAGGAAAGTCAGCTAGAAAAATTAATTTCACTTCACAGTCAGATATAATAATGATGAATTGGCCTTTGTCTTAGTTAGGGTTTCTATTGCTGTGAAGAGACACCATGACCATGGCACCTCTTATAAAGGAAAACATTTAATTGGAGCTGGCTTACAGTCAAAAGGTTTAGTCCATTATTGTCATGGCAGGAAGCATGGTGGCATGCAGGCAGATACGGTGCTGGAGAAGGAGAGTTCTGAGATGAGATGAGACCCACCTTCAGGAGTTACAGGCACATGCAGCCATATCTGGCTTTTTATAGGTTCTGGGGGTTGGAACTTGGGTTCTCAGACTTGCACAGCAAGAACTTTTACCTACTGAGCCGTCTGCCTAGGCCTGATAGTGATTTACTGTTCATGAAAAAGGCATCGCTATTCATCTGGATCAGCAGGCAGCAGGAAGTGAATGTTACATTAGACCTGGCTTGAGCATTTAAGACCTCAAAGCCCTGCCCCTAGTGACACACCTCCTCCAACAAAGCCACACCTATTCCAACAAGGCCACACCTCCTAATAGTGCCACTGCCTATAAGCCTCTGGGGGCCGTTTTCTTTCAAAAAGTCACATTCCACTCCCTGACCCCCAAAAACTTGTAGCCATATCATACCATAATGCAGAAATGTATTAAGTCCAGCTTTAAAAGTCCCCTTAGTCTGCAACAGTCTCAAAGGTGTATAGAAGTCCAAAGTCTCTTCTGAGATTCATGCAATCTCTTAACTATAACTCCAGTAAAAATCAAAATGAAAAAACCAATCACATACTTCCAACATATAATGGCATATGATATATGTTACAATTCCAAAAGGGAGCATAGTGAGGAAATACTGTACCAAAGCAAGACCAAAAAACCAGCTGGGAAAACGTCAAACTCTACATCTCCATCTCTAATGTCAAAATACTTTTCAGATCTCCAACTCCTTTCAGCTTTGTTGATTACAACACACTTCTTTCTCTTGGGCTGGTTTCACTCCCTGTTAACAGCTCTCCTCTGTAGGTATTCCATGGCTCTGGCATCTCCAATATTTTGGGGTCTCCAAGGCAATCCAGGCTTCACCTTCACAGCTTCCCACAATGGCCTCTCTAGGTCTCCATGCAGGGACACCCCTGCCACATGCCCGGCCTCAACAACTTTCTTTAGTCACAGAGGGAGATTCCATAACCACATTCTTGTATCCTTGACTCTAAAGCTAGAACCACATGGCCAAAGCTGCCAAGTTTTGCTGCTTGCTGGGGTCAGAACATGGCCTGTTTGTTCAATTACATCTTCACCAGCTTTCTGTTTTTGATGGTTTCCTTCACAGCCTAAGCTTGGCTGTGCTGAAACTCAATCTGTAGACCAAACTCAGAGATTTGCCTGCCTCCGCCTCTGGAGTGCTGGGAGTGCTGGGATTAAAGGTGTGCACCACCACACCCGGCTCTAAAGCTTTTCTTTAATTTCTTTTCACAGGTTGGAAGCTAGGTGGGGTCTTGCCCTGAAGTCACCACTCTCTTTATTCCATTTAACATCAGAATTTTCTTTAATCTGTTTTTCTCCTTGAACACAGGATTTAGCTCCATTCCATTTCCTGGTGGCCCCTTTCTCCTTGAACTGTATGTTTTGTATTTTTGCTTGCTCCTTTTCATTATAGATCTTCATAAGAGTGAACAGTAATGACCACATGACAGAGTCAATACTAAGCTGTTTCGAAGATTCCTCTGCCGATGCAATTAATGCAAAAATCTCCAATTCAGCCTTAGACAGACTTCTCAGACAAGTACAAAAAGCAGTCACATTCTTTGCCAAGATATCACAAGAGCAGTGTCTAGGCCACATACTAATATTATCCTCCAAAACATCCTGAGCCAGACCCCCACAGTTCACATCAGCTTCAGCACCCCTGTCTTCCATGTTCCTACTAGGATGGCCCATTAAGCCCCACTTAAAGCATTCAACTGCTTTTCTAATCCTCAGTCCACATTCCTCCAAACAAAGCATAATCAGGCCTATTACAGACAAAAATAAAGGCTGGGGCTGGGGCTCAGTGGCAGCACTCTTGTCTAGCATGTACACAGCCCTGGGTTCAGTCCCCAAGGGTGAAAGAAAAGGAAGATATGAAGGAAGAATGGAATGGAGAGAAGGAAAAGAGAGAGGGAGGAAGGGTGGGACCTAGATGTTTGAATGCTTGATTGTGTAACTCAGAGCATAGTGATGCCATCTGCTGGGCAGGGAATCTCTGTAAAGAGCAGACTTGAGGAAAATAAACAAACAAGCAAACAAACAAGCAACCTCTGATTTAACATGCAATGTGCTTTATACAAACCAGCAGGGCATCACATATTCAAACCTGAAGCTCAGCAGAGAGGTTGGAGGGAAACGACACCATGAAGATGCTGTTTGAAGCTGTGTGCTTGTATAAGGTTGCCCAGGGAATGAGGCCAGCTGGGAACCCAGCACCAAGAGCCTCCAGCTTGGGCACCAAAACTGAGAGCTTAGAGGGAGGGTGGTATTTGCAGAGAAAACTTGGAAGCAAGAAGGTCTAATTGATGTGGAGGTAGCCAGGACACTGTGATGTCTACACCCAAAGAATGATTCGGGAGGAAAGTGCTTCAGGACAAGTTGATGAGAGGTTGCATAAGTCTCTGAATCCTCTTCAGTTGGAGTGAGGGTAATGCCAAAGGACAGAGGGGTACAGACCTGTCACCTGTGGACTGCAAGTCACCCTGGAAATCTCCAACTCAACCATTAAATGGTCTGGATCACAGGACTTAGGAAATTATGTTACAATCACCTGTTTATGCGTCTACCTGCAACTGCCCCAGAAGAATTCTCTCTTTTTACTCATGGAGTCCAACAGTCCAGCACCATGCCTAGTGTGGATCGGGTGACTGGTGTCTGATACAACAAAGTTAACTGCAGG
Organism: Peromyscus aztecus; assembly: GCA_902168405.1. Classification (NCBI taxonomy): domain Eukaryota; kingdom Metazoa; phylum Chordata; class Mammalia; order Rodentia; family Cricetidae; genus Peromyscus; species Peromyscus aztecus. The sequence continues at coordinate 14,780 of CABHPQ010172667.1, read as the reverse complement.
AGAAGGGATGGATGTTTTGTTGTGTTACAGTGAAGTAAAGACAGAGACAAATTTTTCTGTTAGCATTTCTGGATTGTAGCTTTACCTGGCTTCAACTATTTTAAGTATGCTAACATTTGTAAACATAAACAGTGCTCTTTTTTTTTTAAACTCCTGGAAAGAACAAAATTAAAATAGCTTCAGCCAAGACTTGATGTATTAATATGTGCTTAATGTTATAGGAAGAAATCAATGATTCTAGCATACAGCACGCACATTAAACATCATTTGATTTAAGGACATGAACAGAAGATATATAAAAGCCTGCAAGAAGAAATGTAAATGGCAAATAAGCAAAATAGCAAAACTTCAAAAATTAGTATTTTACTTCCCCAATGGTTATATACCTGCTACTGAAAAGATGCTTGAAATACTGACACATTTGAAATATTGTGACTCAGAACAGCCGTTTTAGAAAGTTACGTTGAAATGACATTTTGTATAAAGTTCATGTTTTATCTTTGGCAATTCTACTTGCTAAACAAAAAAAAGTCAATAGAACTAATTCAAAATGTTTCAAGATGTTCACTGCAGAATCATTTATAGTTATAAAGTAATAATATCACATATTCTAAAAAAAAGGATCATTGTAGTGTGATCCTGTAAAAGACGAATGACAGTTTTAATAGCTGTAATTCAACAATTCCATGTAATTATTAGATATTCTCCTCACAAAGTTTATACAGCCATGTGGAAAGGATATGCACACAGATAAATGAAAAAAAGCTTAACATTGTGTGTAAACTGAGATTACATCCAATAAAAATAGAGACTACTATGAAATGAACCATGCTTCTAACATGATAGTTTAAAGTCTGGTAACTACGTAGCTAATATTTACTGAGCACTTACTATGTAACAGACCTTATTCTGAGAGCTTTGGATACTTAATCTGACATAATCCTCAAGCAAGCTTATTAAATAGATAGTATTGCATAAGTGAGGAAAATGGATTGAAAACAGGCTTATGACATTTTTCAAGGTCACATAGCTTCAGAAAAGCATGGAGAGAAATCAAACTCAGGTAACCAGCCTCGTTACGGTAGAACCACAGGTTATGTGCCCTTTGCAGGCTGTCCTATGCATGCTTGTGGTGTGGTGAAATTGCTGGGGGTGGGGATTGATGTTTTGTTTTTAAGAATTTTCAGGGCAAAGAAAAAACCAAAACCAAAACAAAACAAACAAATAAATAAATAAACAAACAAAAACCCCATTCTGCTCCTGCAAAGGACCTAAATTCAGTTACTACTACCCCTTGGGGCTGCTCACAACTACCGGTAGCTCCAACTCCAGAGAACTGGATGCCTCCTTGGAGAATGTGTTTTCACGTGCATGAAAATACTCAGGCATGCGCGCACACACACGCATACCGCACACACAATTAGAAACAAAAATCTTACAAAATAAAATCTTGAGAGAATTTTCTGTAACTATTTCTACACGGAAGAAAATTAAAGTAGTGGAAAACAACTTTTTTTTAACTTTTTAACTACATTTATTTTTTGTTAATTAGATGTGTTTATTTTACATCCCAACCACAGGCTCTTCTCCCTCCTCTCCTTCCATTCCCTCCCTCACCTCCCCCCTTACCCCCACCAATCCACCTTCTCCATGTCTGAGGGCCAGGCCTCCCATGGATATCAACAAAACATGGTATCAAGTAAGACTAAACACCTCTCCTTGTAGGAAAGGCTGGGCAAGGCAACCCAGTATGGGGAATGGGTTCCCAAAACCCTGCCAAAGCGATAGGGAACGCCCTGCTCCCACTGTCAGGAGTCCTGAACGTAGACCAGGCTACACAACTGTCATATATATGTAGAGGGCCTAGGTCAGTCCCATGCAGGCTCCCTGGTTGTCAGTTCGGATTCTGTGAGATCCTATGAGCCTAGGTTGGTTGATTTTGTGGGATTCTTGTGTTGTCCTTGACCTCTCTGGCTCATATAATCCTTCCTCTCTCACTTCAGCAGGATTCCCTGAGCTCTGTCTAACGTTTGGCTGTGGGTCTCTGCATCTGTTTCTGTCAGTTACTGGATAAAGCCTCTCTGATGACAACTGAGGTGGGCACCAATCTATGAGTATCGAAGAATATCGTTAAGCATCATTACATTGACTTTTTTTTCTCCAATCGTTTTTGGTTCTATCTCAGGTCTCTGGGCCATCCAGCTTCTGGGTCCTGGTGCTCCAGGCAGTGTCAGGGGTAGGCTCACTCTTGTGGCATGGGTCTCAGGCTGGACTAGTCATTGGTTGGACACTCCCATAATCTCTGTGCCACCCTTACCTCAGCACATCTTATAGGCAGGGCAGACTATAGGTCGGAGGTTATGTGACTGGGTTTGTGTCCCAATCCCTACATTGAAAGTCTTGCCTGGTCACAGAAGATGGCCAGTTCAGGCTACAGATCCACACTATTGCTAGTAGACTTAGCTAGGTGCATCCTTGTAGATCCCTGGGAGTTTCCCTTGCACCAGGTTTCTACCTGACCCTGAAATGCTCCCCTTTTCCAGTCATCTCTTTTAGTATTATCCCCCTCCATCCACCCCCCACAACCTGATCCCTCATGTTCCCATCTCCACCTGCCCCCAGTCCACCCATGAGATCTCTTCTATTTCCCTTTGGACCCTCTTTGTTACCTAGCCTCTCTGAGTCTGTGGATTATAGTATGGTTATTCTTTACTTTACAGATATCTACTTATAAGTGAATACAGACCATGTTTCTCTTTCTGGGTCTGGGTTACCTCACTCAGGATGAATTTTTTTCTAGTTCCATCCATTCACCTTCAAGTTTCATGATGTTATTGTTTTTAACAGCTGAGTAATACTCCATTGTGTATATGTACCACATTTTCTTTATCCATTCTTCGGTTGAGGGACATTTAGGTTGTTTCCAGGTTCTGGCTATTATGAATAAAGCTGCTATGAACATAGTTGAGCAAGTGTCCTTGTGGTATGATTGAGCATCCTTTGGGTATATGCACAAGAGTGATACAGTTGAATCTTGAGGTAGATCAATTCCCAGTTTTTGGAGAAACCGCCATATTAATTTCCAAAGTGTCTATACAAGTTTGCACTCCTAATAACAATGAAGGAATGAATGTTCTCATGCTGATAGAAAACATCTTAATGGTGCTTTGCAAAGTCCCATGATTTCTCTTTGAGAATGATTAAGTTAGAAAAGCACCTGGGAAAATGTGCATAGCACTCCACTATGAGCAAAGCTCTCATACCGGGCTTCACCTGTAGGTCCACCAAGGGAGGGTTAGTGCAGCTGGCTGTCAGGGACCATCAGCTCCATAGTGCCAGCCATGAAAAGACTATGGCTATATGTTTTCTTTTACCTGGTGAAAATTCTCTGTGCATACTGCTATGAGAACTCCCACTCTGGAGTAAGAACTACAGTGAAAGTAAGACAGAGGCGCAGATTATGAAAAGGTTACCATAGCTGGGGTTTTCCCTTTCATAAATAAACACCTTCTGGGAATTTCTAACAAGCTTTTTCCTAGATGACATAATGATCAGTTTTGCTTTCACTCAGGGTTCTGCCTGCACAAACACTCACTGCAGATGTATTTAGGGCACAGCCATCAGATTCCCTTACACAGTGTAGGAGCACAAGATTGGAATGACATTTGGGGGAGATCTCAGGTATCTACTCACCATTTCGAATGACTGCTCTCTAACCCATGCCTAACAACAAACACTTTGTGTTTTTATTTTTGAGTATGTTTTAGTTTTTAATATGAACATAGTTGAGCAAGTGTCCTTGTGGTATTAAATATTTCAGAGGTCTTTTTCTACAACTTTTCAGCCATAAGGAGAGATCTAAAATAGGAGAAGGAAGCAGCAACTGCCCAAAGATGGCTTTGCATTTGAGATGCTTGATGTCCATGGATCTTAAGATGAGACAGTTTTTCCTGTTCAATAACTACAACCGCTTGAACTTGGCTGGCTTGTCTCTTAGAGTTCATATCAGTGACCCAGAAAGTGTGTAATAGCTTCGGCAAGTGGATAAAGGAAATCATCAGTTTAACCCACTTCTGAACTACCAAGCAAATTCCCTTGCCGCTGAAATTCCAGAAACGCCTTCTTCACAGTGCCAGAAGTTGGTCTGCAAGGCTAACAGACAGATTGAATGTGTCCCTGGCCAGTCAGGCCAGCTTTGTTTGGCCTTCTCCACTTGGCAGGAGTCACTTCAACTATGGGTGTGTTGCTTAGTGGGCAGATGAGGAGAAGGGCAGTCAAAACCTAACAGGTTGCAGTTCCTAACACATAGAAATGATAACATTTGAAGAGGTGAGAATGTTAATTGCCCTGATTACTTTTGTTTTGTTGCTGTTTAACTGGTCACTAAAATGTTCATACATCCATCTTCTACATTTTAAGCATCTTCTCATACAGTTCTTGCCTTCTTTCATCCATCCCCTTCCTGGATCATTTCTTCTTCATCTCACAGTACTCCTCCTACTTGGATGTTTGTCTGGTTTTTGACCCCGAACTTTAATTAAGCCTCCTTGCATAAGCATGAGGGGTGAGGGGTTATTTACTGAACAATTTATCAGTGGCTATATGTCACTGAGGAAAATGACAGCCCTTCTATGGCACCCATAGACCCCATAAACCCTCAGTGAGGACTGGGGTCTCATAAACCCCTCCCATATGCCTGATGAAATGGCGGTGGGTCCAAGATTTTGCAATCTTGTTCACTGAATGTGGTGGCTGTGCCATGTCCACAAAACGCTGTTTTAAAGCATTCTTCTACCATCTTGGGCTCTTAATTCTTTCTACCACTTCTTCCATGATGTTCCCAAAGCCTGGGTGGAGGATTGATTAGATGTCTCATATAGGGCCAAGTCCCATACACACACACAGTCACTTTTTCTCAGCACTTTGACCAGTGGTGAGACTCTGTGTTAACCGCACCCAGTGCAAAGAGAGGATTCTCTGATGAAGGCTGAGAACTTACTTGATTTTCTTGAGACAAGGTCTCTATGTAACCCAGGTTGGTTTTAAACACCAGGTCATCTTGCCTCGGTGCTGAGATTACAGATGCCCACCCCTACAATGAGCCTACGTGACTCGATTTAATCATTAAATATTGTATACACATATTAGTTACACTATAATCCATAACAAATATAAGTAGTATGTGACAGCTAAGACATGTGTGAGAAAGGAAAGCCTACTCTTGACCTATTTTTATAAAGACACTTTGAATGCTCCTAATGGGATTTCTCCTACAAAGTACAAAACAATAAATTACATCAACTATCTTGAATGCTACACTGAAGGGGAAATTAGATATAATTTATGACAGGTTAAATTTAATATGTATAAAGTGCTATTGCTGTGCTGAACAGAAAATTTACATATAAGACACATGACATCATATATTACTTGAAGATACATAAGCTAGACACCTGGAAGTTAACACTTTCTTCTAGAAAGCCTAGTGTCTTACATTTACAGTTTTTAAAGTTCTACTTGGGAAGAGCATAGAGAAATCTTCCCCTAAGACAAAGGACATTTTTCATAAGGTATCATTCAACATAAAAACTGAAACAGCTAATCTGAACAGAGATTTATGAACAATATCCAAGACCTCCGTTTTCAAGGATTAAAGCCACTGTGTTTGGCTTTCCTTGGCATGACCATGGGAGATGTGGTGGTGAGAATCTGCTGCATTGCAGGGAAATGAAGACATGCTTCTCAAAGTCTATGGGAGAGGGGCTGGGGCTTATTTCAATGTCAGATAGAAGCTTAGAATACATTCTCACCTAGTTGGTTCTATCCAGATGCTAGAAGCTAGAATTTTTTGGGGACTGGGGACATTCTCAAAGAAAATTTTGGGAAAAAACAACATTCATTTTATTCTTTCCAAAAACTCAGTGGAATTCATTCACAGGTCAGAATTAGTTGGTGCCTGTGTGTGAACTCTGATTCTACCCCTCTTCTGGTCTTCTGCTTTGATTACAATAATCTGTTTGCACTCTGATCTCCTTCACTAGATGGTAGGATCCTTGAGGACAAAATGTAACTTAATACCCAACCTTGGACAACTGTGAAAACAAAAGGAAGATTTCTGATTCCTTCATTCATTTGTATAAACATGTGAGTGTTTGCATGATTTTATGTACACTTGATGCATACAGTAGCTGCAGAGACCAGAGGAGGGTGGTGGATTCCCTGGAACTGTAGTTACACCGATATGGGTCCTTTAAACTCAACCCAGAGCCAATGCAAGAGCAGTAAGTGCTCTTAACTGTTAAACCATGTCCCCAGCCCCCAAAGGAGGATTTAATCAATACTCAAGAACAATAGTTATGAACCTGGACTGGCTTTAGTGACTCAGCCATGTTTTCATCTTGCCTATAGCCTTGAATACAAGGCATGGTGCTGCATAGAACTGTAACCTCTGGGTCTAGACACATTTAGTTCAAATGTGATTCTCATGCCAGTCACCTACCTTGTCTTCAGCTGCTGAGTTTCTCCATGCTGCTGTTTCCTCATCTGAACACTTGGTACAAATTTGATATTAGTTCTTTGAGAACCTTTCTCAGAGATTAGTTGGTGCTGTGGGATGTTCTGTATGGCAAATGTGTTGCTAATAAAACACTGATTGGCCTGTGGCTAGGCAGGAAGTGTAGGCGGGACTAGCAGAGAGAATAAAAAGAACAGGAAGGCGGAGGGAGTCTCTGCCAGCCGCCCCTCCAGGACAAGCAGCACGTAAAGATGCCAGTAAGCCACGAGCCATGTGGCAAGGTATAGATTTACAGAAATGGATTCATTTAAGATAAAAGGACAGTTAGCAAGAAGCCTGCCACGGCCACACAGTTTGTAAGCAATATAAGTCTCTGTGTTTACTTGGTTGGGTCTGAGCGGCTGTGGGACTGGCAGGTGAAAGAGATTTGTCCTGACTGTGGGCCAGGCAGGAAAACTCTAGCTACAAGTTGGCTTAACTCACGGCGCTAGGGTCCTGGAAACTCAATGGCCACCAGAGCCACCCTGAGCCAGTGATTCCAAGTTTGTTGACTTAGGCTCAAAAAGAATAAGAAAACATGGACAAGGAAACACAATCATGGAGTAAGTAGGGCAGACATAGATTTATTAAGGAAAAGTGAGAAAAAAAACTCCACAGAGTGGGAAGGGCTCCAGGTTAGGAAGACCCTTCCCAGTGGTCTTTGATGAGTTTTATGGCAGTAATCAGATGGAGACTGAGTTCATCTCTATTGTGATTGGTGATTTTTCAGCTAAGGTAGTAAGGAGACGGCTCATCCCATGTATGCCCCTCAACTCAACCAATTCCTCCATTTCAGGGAGGAGATCGCATGCTCTACCTGACTAGTTCATAACGTATCACAGGCCCAACCCTCACTGCCTAAGAGAAGGTAACTCTTACTCCAATATTCTTATCTATTTCAAACTGATAAAACAGTTCAATGAGATAATTTATAAGAAATGCTACATGTCATGCTGTTCTATGTTCAATACTTTTCTCTGGACTATGACCAAAACTACTTGACATGAAACAAACTTAGGTAACAAGATTTCCTTTGGATCACGGTTTTTACAACCCATGGAGGCTGGGAAGGCAAGTTGATGATAGCGTTGTGTGTGTAGTCAAGAAGTAAAAGAATGATGAAAGCTGGTGCCTGCAGGTTCTTCCTTTTGTTCTTTGCATTCAATCTATGACCCCAGCTGTGGAGTGGGATGGGACCGTTGGCATTCAGAGTGGGTTGACCCTCCTTAGTTGAGCCTCTCTGGAAACAACCTCATAAACACACCTAAAGGTGTGTGTCCCAGATGATTCAAAATCCAGTCATGTTGAAAAAGAATTATGAACATCACTTATAGCAAGTGTTGGGAGTCAGAGGGTTGAATCCTGCAATTAAATCAAATCTCGTTTTTCTTCCAAATATTTGGTTTTCCTTCAACTTTTACTTTCTCTCCTTAATGTTCTTCATGTGGCTTTACTACTTTTTGTAGGCGGACTTTTCTTTCCCACCCACCAGTTTCCAAACAACTACATGGAATCTTAATTATAAATGCTCAGCCCATAGCTCAGACTTGTTACTAGCTAACTTATATTTTCATCTACACTTTGCCACATAGCTTGGTACCTTTTCTCAGTATGGCATGTCCATCTTGCTTCTCTGGCTTCTGCTCACTACTCCTCTGACTCCATCCTCCTTCTTCCCAGAATTCTGTTTGGCTCTCCCCTAACCTTATCCTATCCAGCTATTGGCCAGTCAGCTTCTTTATTAAACTAATCACAGTGACATACATTCACAGAGTATAAGGGAATATTCCACAACTTTCGTCTGGAACTGATTTAGGAATTTGTGGGGTTTGTCTCTCTGTTTTGCTTTGTTATAGTGGCAGAGAGGATTTTTAATTTATTCACTCCATGAGCACCTGCAGAAGACTGTTTGTATGCTCAAGGCTATAACAAACCTGTATGCCAAGAAATATTTCACACTATAGGCCTTCCTATACCTCTATCTTTCAGATCTTTCCCATGTCTCCTCTGAATAATTCATTTTGAAGTCTTCATTTCCAGTGTATGCTAGGTTGGCATTTATAAATCTTTGACTTCCTTGAGTATGATTCCTCATAGCTGTGTTGGCACAGTTCCCATGAAATTGGTTTGCTGACTTAATAGGCTATGAACTGATCTATGTAATCTGCACCCACAGATATGAACAGCTGAACTAACTATATGGGTGGTTCTCCAGTCACAGCCTGCTCTTCTCCAGTCTCATCATCTTGCTCTCTCTGAGGATGAGTGAAAAGCTTGTTGGTATGAATTGGTTTGGTCCACTTTCCCAAGCTCCACATAGTAACAGGGTTCCTAGTTCCTCCTGCAGTTGCCTACTACCAATAAATTCTAGTTATAGTACATGCAGGTACCATTGAGTCTTCAATTTATGGTCAAGTTAAAAATAAATAAAATGAAGGGGCCCACCCACCACCTCACGGCTAGATGATGACAGCAAAAAAGGAGAGATGGAGAAGTGGAGTAGTGCATGCGCTGTGGAGAAAGGTGGAAATGGATACTCAATAGTGTTGAGGACCAAGTTGACATATGTGGCCTATGCTGCCATCTGAGCCCATGGTGATATCCAGATCTGTGCTGCTGTGAAGGGCCATGTCTGGGGCCAAGGACCTCCTATGGCTGGGATCTCTGTTGATGTCAGTGGCCCATGTTACCACTGATGGTCATGTAGATGTCCACAGTCTGGGCTGGCACCTGAAGCCATGTTGATGTCTATGGGGCACACTGCCACTGGGGGCCATATTGATCTGAGGGGCCTCTACTGCCACCAGAGGCCACGGTGATATCTAGATCTGTGTTGCCGCCGAGGGCCATGTCTGGATCTGTGGTCCTGCTGCAGCTGGGGTCTCTGTTGATGTCCATGGCTCATGTTGCCACTGAGAGCTATGTGGATGTTCATGGTCTAGGCTACTGCCTGAAGCCATGCTGATGTTCAGATCTATGCTGCCACCAAGGGCCATGTCTGGGTCCATGATTCTACCATAGTCAGTCTGTGTAGATGTTGGTGGCACATGTTACCATCAAAGGCTTTATGGATGTCCATGATCTGGGCTGCCACCTGAAGCCATGTTGATATCCAAGGGCCGTGCTGCCCTGGGGGCCATATTGATGTGAGTGACCAGCATGGCCACACGAGGCCATGTGATGTCTGTATCCATGCTGCTGCCTAAGGCCATGTCTGGGTCTGAGGTCCTACTGCTGCTGGGGGCTGTGCTTGTGGCCTGTGCTGGGTGGCACTAGAGAACACGTGGAAGCCCATGATCCATGCTCCTGCTGACTGTGAAGATCAGGGAAGCTACTTCTGCAGTGATGTGGATGATTGCAGATGCACATTTGAGAGAGGGGGACATGGAAGGCTTCTGTGACAACCCCTACCTCCCCCTGCAAAAGGAAAAGTAACGGCCTAGACAGGAAGCCTTTGAGAAGAACTCTTAAAAGGTATGATGAGGATGCTAAAGTGCAGCTCTCCACCGTTGATAGCTTCTGGTGGGGATGTGGGAAGGGGCACAACTCAGTTCTGTTTGAGGGGCAGGCCACTGAGAGCTTGACCATGCTCCAGTGAGTGTATGGGTAGCGCAGATAGGACTTTTTTTTTTAATTTCCACTTTTTTGGGGCGGGAGGGGGGACAAGGGTAGGGGACAGACATGGAAGGACTGGGAAATGAGTGTGATTGGGACGCATGATGTGAAATTCTCAAAGAATCAATAAAAACTTATTAAAAAATGATGAAGGGCTGGAGAGACTGCTCAGTGGTTAAGATCACTTGTTGCTCTTGCAGAGGACCCAAGTTCAATTACCAGCATCCACATGATGCCTCACAACCATCCATAACTCTACTTCCAGGGTTCCCAGTGCCCTCTTCTGGTCTCCAAGGACACCAAGTATACATGCAGTGCACAGACATAAATGAGAACAATATATTCATTCACATATAATAAAATAAAGAATGTTTAGATGACCCACCTCAGCCAATGCATTGGGTAGGGGAATCAATTTCACTAAAGGTGGACTGATCCTTTTTGTTTCTCATCCCTGCCCCCCCCCCCAAAAAGCCACAACATTGTTCAGCCATCAACAAGTCATAAAACTTTATTTCTTTTTACTAGACTTTTGTGACCTAATATAGATATTCTATAGAATAAATACATGCCAGGGAATGCAGTGACAGTGATGTTGATGTCAGCCCAGCCCACAAATTAACATGAATACCTACTGCAAAAGCATAGCTTGCCACTTTCAGCAAGTGAGCTAAAGAAAAATTTGAGCAGCTTTGAGTTTTCTGGGATTTTACAAATATTTTATTTAATATTCATATGTTCACACAAAATGTTTTGATCAAATACACCTTCATTCCCTCCCCTCCAACCCCTTCTCTACCACTTTTCCCTCCCAACCTCGTGTGTTCTTTTCTTATTATTTAATACCCACGGAGTCCATTTAATGTTGCCTTTAAATGTAGTTTAAAGAACTTATACAAAGCACGCATTTAAATTCATGCATTTGAACTTGCCTGATATAACAGTCCGGTGATTGTATTGTTGTAATAACTTCTTAGACCATTTAGAATTCTAGCACTGAATGTTAGAATCTGAGAACAATGTTTAAAATTCAAACCTCAGAACAAATGAATGGAGACAATAGAAAAGGGTGAAAATCACTGCATAATTTTACAGTCTTTCTATTTGAGTCTAGACTTCAGATCAATGTGATGCCTCACCTGCACACAGCTGCTTCATGGTTTGTGGGCCAGGCTGCAGGCTGCACAAGTTGTTCTCACACATGGGACCACAGGTCTCACTCTGCTTCTTGTATCATGGCTTCTCGGGCTCCAATTTACATTGTAGTATGAGAGTGGGGATAAATAGTCTTTCCTAGAGAAGAGCACACCAATTGGTTATCTAATACCAATATCTAATACCTGAAAACGTACATATAAGTATCATTATACAAACTGATCAGGTTGTACTTATGTACTTAGGAATATATTTGTATATACATATATTCATGTAACAACAATTAATGGAAAAAGAGACAATGAATTTGCAATAAAGCAAGTATGGGAGGATTTAGAAGAAGGAAAAGGAAAGGGGAAATGATATAATTATTTTCTGATCTCAAAAAATAAGAGAAGTAATAAATGAAAGCAAAAGACAGATTGTTGGTTACTTGGGCTGAATTAGAAAATCTTATTACTTTCCATTAAATCCTGGGGCAGGTATTAAGTATGTCCATTTTTTTTTTCAGATAAATCTAATAAGGCTTTAGGATATGTAGCTTGGTAAAACAGATTCAACAAGGAGTGCACGAGTACTGTATGGTGAAAACTTGTCCAAATTCACACATCTAAGGCAAGGACATTCCTCCCCACACCAAACTGGAATGACCACCGGCATGTCTGTGGGGATCTGCACTCCTGCTCTGAGTAAGTAACACTAGCAATAGGCCTTTTGAAGAAGAAATGACAAAGATCTTGAAAAACAGAAGCTTCTCTATGTGTGATTAGTAAATGTTAAATATAACTATCAAACTGAAATTTGTTTCTCAGGCACCCTCTCCCTGCCAACCTGTATCACATAGACAAGTCTACACCCAGATGTTAATATCTTTTGGTTAAGCATCATTTTGGTTAAGCTCTGCTTCCCAGTTGTTCATCAACAGTCTATAGGTTATTGTGAAGGTACATTTTACCTTGGTGCTAATGTGATTAACATTTAATTCAGCAGCCTTTGAGGGAAGCACATTCATCTTCATGATGCAGTCAAACTTCATGAAAGACTGGCACCCACCAAAAAGAACAAGTTCTATCTCCAGACTGTTTAGACTTAAGACTGCAGTATCAGCTCTTTTGTTGGCCTCTGAAATGCTGGCCTGGGACGGGTGGGATGGCTCAGTGGGTAAAGGCACTTGCTGTGTAAGGATGGCAAGCTAAATTCAATCCCCAGAACCCATGTGAATGTAGAAGGAGAGAACCAATTCTACAAACTTATCCTCTGACCTTCTGACCTTCACATAAGTGCTATGGCATGTGAATACACACATACACACACAAATAATTAATAATGACAATATAATTCATAATAATTTAGCATAAATTAATTAGATACAAATCAATGAAATTCTGGCCTGCTCTGAAAATTTTAGACAACTCCCACAACCAAAATTAGATATATGCACATATATTTATATACACAAATACCATGTGTTTGCACATGTATAGGTTCTATTGATTCTGATACACATTCTGTGTGTGTGTGTGTGTGTGTGTGTGTGTGTGTGTGTGTGTGTGCATCCTATTGGTTCTCTTTTTCTTGAAAATCCTAATATATCTAGCATAACTCTCCCACTAACAACCAACCAGTGTTGTTACAGAATGCCATAACCCCCCTGGGAATCAACCAGTGTTCCAACCAAAGGCCATAGACTAAATACAGAATTAGTTCATACCCTTCTCATCACTAACTTCCTGTCCCTCACTCCCTTGACTAAAGAAAATGGATGTGTGATGCTTCATCCTGGTCTGCATCCTTCCGCAGTCTGATCCAGGCACAGCTGCTTCTGCCCTGCCTCTGGTAATTCCCAGGGGCACTAATCACAGCTCAGGATGGAAGCCCTTAAGTATGTCTATACATCAGTCCAGTTTAAAGTAATACCTCTCCTCTACAAAGTCATAAATTATCCCAAATGAGAAGTTACCCTTACTATTAAGAGGAAATTTTAGATACCAATCTCACTCTACACGAAATATTTTACTACCTTTTAATAAATGTGTGTTGTACCAGCCCCTTCCTTATTAAATACATGAATTCCCTTTAAGCCTTTTCCAGACATATCAATATGTGAATTTTAGTTCTTCATTATCAATTCCAGTGGAGCCATCTGTTGTTGTTTAAAGGATTTGCCAAACTAGAATGAGACTTCTTAAAGGGCTCACATCCATCTAACGGTAATAAAACACACTTGGTTGAAACATGGATCACTCCTCCACAACAATATCAGAGACTGCAGTTTCCCAAGAGTAGACTCTATTGTCTAAGAAAATTCAGCAGTAAAATGTAATGACCCTCAGTTGCCCTTACATATAAACAGTCGCAACTTATCGTGAAGCTTTCGTTAAAGGATTAAAACAATTTATTATGTCTTCCTTCAATTTCTCCTCCAGACAAAAGTATAAATCATAAGACTATAGACTCTACTGGCTAGAGAGCATCCATTTTCTGCATGCCCTGTGGAATAAAAACAGAGCTCCTTAGAGATGTGTGGAAAGATCAGAGATGCCAGCGTGTGTAGGACTCAAGGTAACATAGACGGCTAAATGAGTTGGGGACAACCTGGGGCCAGAAGGACATTGAGTGTCATCCATGGAAACTGTGCTAGATTACAGGATGAAAGCATAGACAGTCTAACTTCCCTGGAAATCCTAAAAGTTCAGGGTTTCCTACTTAAAAGATACCACATTTCAAATGCTGGCATTTCTTTTTTGAATGGGGGGTGTTGCATGCACGTGGGTGTGCGTATTTGCATGTGTGTGAGCACGTTTGTGTGCTGATGTGTATTCGCCTTAGTACAGACGTGTAGAAGTTGATGTCTCACATCTTTTTCCGTCATTTTCCACCTCATATACTGAAGCAGGGTCTCTCAGTTGAACTCAGAGCTCACTGACCATCTCGTCTAGCTGGCCAGTTTCACCCCAGGGATCTGCTGCCTCTGAATGACAGGTGGCTACCCCATCTGCTCAGCATTTACATGGACTCTGGTAATCTGAACTCCCGTCCTCAAACTTGCCTGGCACAGGCTTTATCCACCGAGTCATCTCCCCAGCCTAACATTATTTTTAAAACAAAAAACACTGGATGAGCCAAAGAAAACTTGTCTATTTCAAAAAATTCTGCCCGGGCCCCTCCCACAGCGCTGCACTCCGACCTCTGGCCACTTGCGGGACTTCATTTCTCACCGCCCTCTACATACCAAGTCCATGCTCAAATCACACTCCAATAATGGCGGTTCTGCAACTCGAACGCGCTGCTTCACACTTGGGTGTCTCCAGTTTATGCCCTCTAGCCTGGCTTCAGTCAGTGTGTAAAAGTCCCTCTTTGCCCCTTTCTTGTCTGCGGACATGTAGAAAGTCTCTCTCACCCCTAGCTGGGCTAAACGTACCATCCTTGCGCTCCTCAGCTGCAATCTCTAGAGCTC